>CAEFZX010002294.1:0-110755 GCA_903066825.1 Alfaro cultratus | reverse complement strand
GGCCTTCTAACAAGCCATCATTTGATTCAGGTGCGTTAAACGAGGGAGATAACTAAAACATGCAGGATGCCGGCCCTTGAGGACCGACTTTGGGCACCCCTGGCATAAGGTTATGACTGAAATAAAGCTTAAATTGGTTTTTCAAAGGTTTTAGAGGCCAAACTGGAACCAGAACAATAATTAATGGAAACAGGATGTAAAGTAAGATCTTCAAAAAATAATATACACCAATTTCCAAACAATAAAAGAGGATTTTATGATTATTTATTAAGCATTTAGAAAAATATGCAACAGGTTATGAAGAAGTTACTTGTTTTTGACTGTAAAACGAAAGTATAAAAAGGAAGAAATGGAAACTTTTGTGTAAAATGAATAAAACTGAACTAGAGCTGACAACATTAATTAACTTATTTATTTCTTATAAATTTTTTATTCACCAGTTAGTGGATATACAACAAACATTACAGACTAATAAAAATGGATATTGATCAACAAAATAACTAACCAGATAATAGCACGAACAGTAGCAACAAAAATCAAATAACCAAGCAAACATTAAAACGGATACATTCAAAGCAAAGAGAAAACACAGAGCATAATCAACTGGTGTCACAACAGAAATAATGAAATTGTTCAACATGTGTGGATTAGGATTAGGACTTTGGTCTTTTAATCTTGGCGGTTATTTTCTCATTTGCTTTATTAGGCAACGTTAATTTATAATCTAAAGTTATTATGTTTGGACTTAAAGATGAACGACCTATAACTGAATGCACAGCTTCAGTTATTACACCTGGAAACTGGAGATCAGGCCCGAAATCTGCGTCTGAACCTTCAGAGCCACATAAAGACGGTTACAAAGTCGGCCTTCTATCACCTGAAGAACATTTCCAGGATTAGAGGATTAATATCTCAGCAAGATCTATAGAAACTCATCCATGTGTTTATATTTAATCGCACTGAAAATCTGTCAGAACGCTGCTACTTGACTCCTGACTAAAACCAGGAACTTGGAGATTTATTAACGTCATTTTTAACATAAATTAATATTTCCCTGTTTTTTTGTAAAATCTCTTAAAACCTGTCATGTTAATAATCCAGCTGACTTCGTATTAAAAGTAATCTTCTTTATTTATCCTTTTTAAAACATGGGCTTGTTTGAACAAACTAGTTCCACAGATTTATAATAAAAACTCTTCCTGCTCAACACCAAATCCTTTAAATCTTGATTCATGTAAATTTCTGTAGTCAGAATAATGAATGGAATAAGTTTCATAGCTAATATCTGTTTCTACATCTTGATCAAAGCTGCCAGTCAGATAATTAAAAGACAGAGCTGTTTTACATAATAAACCTTTGCTTATTATGTTTGTCTGTAACTTCCGATAGTGAAGAAATGTTTACATGAAATCATTGTGACTTTCAGAAATGATCCCCGTTACGTGAGCAGTGTGATGTGATCACATCATGATGTGGGCGTGTCAACACACCCTGTCCTGTTTCTGCTAACTGTATCTGGTTTCACATTCCTTTGCTCAAACACGAGCGCCTGACTCGCCCATGAACCGGTTACAGGCGCATGAATTCACCTACAACTCAGCTTCCGCAAAATCACACAGTCAGGAGAAAACAGCTGAAACTGCAGGTCTTATTTTTAACTTTTAGTGCCTGAATGAGTAAACAAACTATGGATCAGGAAAAAAAGAGGGTTTGTGAAACGTTCTGCACATAAAACAATCTCTAGGCGAGTCAAATTCAAAATCACGTTATTGATCCCAAAGGCAAATTAAATGTAGCTCGTATTAAATCAGATTCAGTTAGATAGTGATGGCTGTTGGCAGGAAAGATTTCCTATAGCAGTCTGTATTACAGCGAAGTTGAAGAAGCCTCTGACTGAAGACACTCAAAGGTCAAAGGACATTTTCTTAGTATTTGATTTTAAAATGCTAAAAAAAAAACATGAAACTTTGGTGAAAGACACAAAAAACAAAGATAAACTTAAATATTCTAAAAGTATACAAGTTTGATTAATTTACTGTAATGATTGTAACTTTTTTTTAAGGTTTTGTTGGCTCTAGTGGCCTTTATTTGAAAGTAGTTTGACAGAAAACAGGGTAATGAGAGAAGGGGAAGACATGCGGCAAATGTCACCAGGCCGGGAATCGAACCTGCGACCACCACCACGAGAACTAAGGCCTCAATACGTGGGTCGTGCTTTGGCCCTGCGGCACCACAGCAGCCCTAATGATTGTAACTTAATCCACTATCAAACTGTTTGTCATCTTGCCATAAGCGCACGTCTCTCCTGTTTCAGGAAGTTATTCAAACTCCTGGCCGGTTTAGACGTAAGACTAGTTTCATTCAACCAGGAAGTCTGATTATGATTAGAAATGAGACGACTCTCAAAAGATCACAGTCAACTTTGAAAAAACAATTTTTGGTTTTGCATATTTATGTTTTATTCTAAAAGGGTGTGTCAAAAAATACTTATTATTGGCATTTCAGGAATAAACTCCTCTTTCCGTCGGTATTTTAATGATTAGTTTAGAGTTTAGTTTATTGCTAAACCTATAATAAACTAGTTTATTATAAAGTCACCATATAAGACGTTCTATAAGGTTGAGTTTCATTCACATAAGATGTATTTACAGCTAATTTCTCAAAGCTCTTTTGTGACCTTCTGCACTGAGTCTGCAAGTCATCAGCTTTTATGATAAATGAAGAGGCGTAAACAGCCTGAGTAAAACTGCTGGTTGTGTTTGAGGAACTGATTTATTTTTAGACAATGGTATTTAAGATTGTGAAACATAGGAGAGTTGTGTTAGCACTAATTTAACAACATAACATCCCTCAGTTGTGAAATATTTCACATTGGTTTGGTGAAAGTGAGAAGCATAATGGTCCAACTGACTATGCATCTAATTACACTGCAAAACCACAACATCTTGCCAGGTATTTTTGGTCTACTTTACTGCAAATATCTTAGCAAACTTGAAAAAGGGAAAAACTAAATGACAAGAAACTTTTTAGCAAGATTTGGGAGCTTCTTTTTAGTCAAAATAGTTTCTCTTCATGCCTTGTGAATATCTTCATTTATTGCAAAAACACAAAATCTTACCAATTATTTTTGGTCTAGTTTATAGTACCAATATCTTTGTACAATTGAAATAAGGCTAAACTAACTGACAAGTTTCCAGAAAGATGTAGGAGCTTATTTTAGGTCAATAATTCCCTAATATTGATGAAAAAGTTCTTGATTCACTGGCAGATTGATTCACTTATGGGAAAAATGTCTTGAACTTGAACTTTTTCATCAATATTAAGGAGTTATTGACTTAAAACAAGATCCTACATGTTGCTGAAAAGCTACTTGCTGGTTAGTCAGTTAGTTGTAAGATTTTTGCAAAAGAAACTAGACCAAAATACTTGGTAAGATTGTGTGTTTTTGTAGTGTTAATATTCTTTAAGGCTTTGTCGTCTCTGTCAAACACTCCCTTTGCTCCACATGACACACTGTCATCATTCTCTGCAGCTTGCATGCTGGTTAATAATGTTCCAGGAACAGTTGTGCAGCATTTTGGCTCATCTGTACTCAGAAAAATTGTTGAAATCCCAACCTTTATTGTCCTTGCACACAAAAAGCCCCTGCAGGTGTGGAATCGTTTGTCAGGCCTTCTAGTGTTTCCCTCATAGCTTAGCTTTCACACCTCCCATTCTTCTGCTGCCTCTGGTTCACACAAACACCCGGGCGCCACTCTGTGTTCTGCCAGAGACGCCCAAAGACGCACAGCGATGGCCTCCATGGGGTTGCAGATGGCCGGTTGCGCCTTGGCGCTCTTTGGTTGGATTGGGGTCCTCATCGTCTGCGCCGCACCCATGTGGCGGGTCACGGCGTTCATCGGCAGCAACATTGTGACCTCGCAGGTCATTTGGGAGGGCATCTGGATGAGCTGCGTGGTGCAGAGCACCGGCCAGATGCAGTGCAAGGTGTACGACTCCATGCTGGCGTTGAGCAATGACCTTCAGGGCGCCAGAGCTTTGGTGGTGGTTTCCATCGTCGTCGGCATTGTGGGACTCCTCATTGCTTTCGTCGGGGGAAAGTGCACAAACTTCATTCCGGAGGAGGAGGCCAAGGCCAAGGCCTCGGTGGCTGCAGGAGCCATCCTGATCGTCAGCGGAGTCCTCTGCCTCGTTCCCGTTTCCTGGACGGCCAGCATCATCATCCAGGACTTCTACAACCCTCTGGTGGTGGAGGCGCAGAAACGAGAGATCGGGGCGTCTCTGTACATCGGCTGGGGCGCCGCGGCGCTGCTGATCCTGGGAGGGGGGCTTCTGAGCGCCAGCTGCCCCCCAAAAGAGGAAAACGGCCCCTCTGTGAAGTATCTGCTGAACAGATCAGGAGGAAACAGCAAAGGAGAATCATACCGATCATCCTCACCGACGAAGACGTATATTTGAGACGAACTGGAATTCAGACTGCAAAAACACAAAATCTTACCAAATAATTTTGGTCCAGTTTCTTCTGAAATATCTCAGTACATTAGAAATAGGACAAAACTAACTTACATGCAACTTTTCATCAAGATATAGGAGCTGGTTTTAAGTAAATAATTCCCTAATATAGATTTTTAAAAGCACTTTTCACACTTCCACCTAAAGCAAGACATTTTCCCAAGTTAGAAGTGAAATAATCTGCCAACTAGAACTTAAATAACCTAAACAAGCTGCTGTATCTTTCTGAAAAGTTACTTTTAAGTTAGTTTATCTTATTTCAAGTATACTAACATACTTGCACTATAAACTCAAGCAAAGATTCTTGGTAAGATTTTGTTTTTTTGCAGTGAAAGACGACATTCAAGCAGCGTGAAGAAAAGACAAATAATTTTCTTCTTATCATTGAAGTGAATGAAATCAAACCTGTTACTTTTTGCATTAAAAAAGTTTAGTTTTAAGTTGTACAGTTTTATATTTTTATTCATTTTGGAAAATGTTTTTTATAGTGTTCTTTTTGGCTAGACGGACGTCTTAAGCACTGCGGCAGCAGCTGATATTTGAACCAAACTCAGCAGGAACCTGTTGGACCGGTTCTTACCAGGTCAAGATACCAAGAACAAAAGCCGTGACTCAGGGAACCACAATGCTGTTGACTCGTAAATGTTTCGCTCGATTTGCTCGAAACCTCCCAGTGTCCTACATTCATGCAGAAAGGACAGTAACTAAACCAAAAACAGAGACTTCTGCAGCTTGAATCCACACAAACGGTTTTTAAAAGATGTTTTTTAATGGATTTGATGTTTTTAGTGACGGGTTTGATGCTTTCTTAGCCAATCACACTTCAGATGACAAAGAAGGAGTCAAATTACGTAACAGCGACGCTCAAAATGGCTCTTCCTCTTTTACTCACATTACAGGAAATATGTTTTTTTTATTGTTTTCTTGTATATGTGTCTGTATATATACACATATATGTGTGTTGCTTTTTTACTTCATACACATTTATTCAAAAATAAATATGTTTTCATTTAAATTGTCTTTCATTTATAGCTGTTAAAACTTTTTGTTAAAAAGGCATAAAATACACTGAAAAAACACAAAATCTAAAGTATTTTTGGTCTAATTTCTGAGAACACTTAAAATAAGACAAAAATAATTACAAGTATTTTTTCAGTAAGATAGAAGAGCTTGTTTTAAGTCAATAATTTCTTAAAATTGATCAAAAAGTATTAGTTCTATTGGCAGATTATTTCACGTATAACATGAGGAAAATGTCTTGTTATAAATGAAATAATCTGTCAATGAAACTAGAACTTTTTCATTAATATTAGTTATTTACTGAAAACAAGCTCCTGTATATTGCTGAAAAATTACTTTGTGTAATTTCTTGTGTACTAAGATAGTTGGTCTAGAAACAAAACCAAAAATAGTTGGTAAGATTTTCTGTTTTTGCAGTGTAAATTCATCTTTTATTGCAGTTATTTAACTTTGTCACACACAAAAAATATTTTCCAGAAAAATTACTGGTGTCACAACTTGAGATAAATGTAAGAAAAACATTTCTGTCATTATTTTACTATTTTATATTGAAATCAATTACTTCCTGTCTGCATAATGTTATAAATATGACACCACAAGTTCTCCAAAAATGGCAAGAGAAGAGAACATTTCCATTCATGTAAAGCAGACCTCCTCTTTTTTGTCCTACCACCACAAAAGTAAACAGGAAGTTTGCTAAATGCTACTCTGGCTTCATTTTACAAATGTTTGAAGGTTTTCCTTTATTAAACTTGTAAGAACCTGTCAGGTGATTGGAATGAAAAACAGAGACAGTTAAAAAAGGAATTATTAGATCTCTGTATCTGGAAGCTTCAACTTTATTGTGAAATGTTACAGGAGACGTTGCAGATTGTGACTCTGTGCAAAAGGGAGTCGTATGAGTGGTAGCTGATTTCTTAACTGTTTACGTTGGAAATACTGGTGTAAAATTAGTCAACATAGAAAAACCACTCATGTTATCAGTAATAAATGAGCTAAATTAAGATGCCACTGAAATAGCAAAAGAGCAGAAAGTCCAGACATTTTTAAATTGGATCAGAAACAGGATAAAAGACGTTCAGAAGAAAACAAAAATATTTCATTCAACTCTGAAAGCTGAAATATGTGACGTAATATTTCAGAAGTGCAGCTAAATAAAATAGCAACACATGACACTGCATTATGTTTTACCAGCCTCAGGTTTTGACTCTATAGTTTGTCCTGCTCTGCCACCTAGTGGCCATCTGGTCGCATGGCTAAAAACACGGCTTAGTAACAAGAATCAATTTTAACATTCAGGTTTGACATTTATGCTGCTTTTCATTTCTTTTCACGTTTATGTAAATTTGAAATGGTTTGACAATAAATCCAAAGTGCATAGTTTTTTATATGTGACTTATCTTTTTAGAGATTCAGTTGTTTTATTAACTTAAAAAGGTATGCAGGGTTTCTGCAGGTTTCACCAACTCAAAACTAAGATTTGTTTAAGGCTGTTATGAATAAAAACTGAGATCTGCATCTCGACAGGAAGGTAGGCAAGAAAATCACATATTTTATATAGAATACACCAAAACTATAGAAGACAAAACTAACTGAAAAGTAACTTTTCAGCAAGATGCAAGAGCTTGTTTTATATCAATAATTCCTTAATATTGATACAAATGTTCTAGTCCCACTGCGCCGTTACCTAGCAACCCCAGCTAAGCCCAGCCCGTTACCCAGCAACCCCAGCTAAGCCCAGCCCGTTACCTAGCAACCCCAGCTAAGCCCAGCCCGTTACCCAGCAACCCCAGCTAAGCCCAGCCCGTTACCCAGCAACCCCAGCTAAGCCCAGCCCGTTACCTAGCAACCCGGTTATTGTTCCACGGGCAGATTATTTAATTTATAACATGGGAAAATTCTTGTTATAACTGAAATAATCTATCAATGGAACCAGAACTTTTTCATTAATACTGAGGAATTATTGACTAAGTCAGGCTCTTATGAGTTACTTTGTCTTAATTCAAATGTACTAAGATATTAACTCTTGGTAAAATTGGATGTTTTTACAGTTCAACGTCCATTTTTTTCATTAAAACTGGTTGAACAGATAATGTGGGGTTTCCGATTGGACACTCAGAGCCTATTTGTTGTGTTTCTAACAGACTTCCAGGCTCCCATGGCTCTGCAGGAGCTGGGCATCAGCCTGTCCATGATGGGCGTCGCCGGCACCATGTTGATCTGCGGCCTGCCCATGTGGAAGGTCACGGCGTTCATCGGCACTCACCTGGTGGTGATGCAGGTGTTCTGGGAGGGCTTGTGGATGACCTGCGTCAGCGAGTACACGGGCCAGATGCAGTGCAAGCTCTACGACGCCCTGCTGGACCTGTCGCCGGAGCTCCAGGCGGCCCGCGGCCTCATTTGCATCAGCCTGGTGCTGGGCTGTCTGGGGTTCCTCGTCTTCATCCTGGGAGCTCGCTGCACCAACTGCCTGGGCCACCCGCGGGTCAAAGCGCGGGTGGTGATCGGCTCCGGCGCCATCTTCTGCCTGTCCGCGCTCACCACAGTGGTCGCTGTCGCTTGGACCGCCAACACCATCATCACGGATTTTCACAACCCCAGAGTTCCCGAGGTGCTGAAGAGAGAGCTGGGCGCGGCTATCTACATTGGGTTTGTGACGTCTGGGCTGCTGTTCTGTGGAGGAGCCGTTCTCTGCGTGACCTGCCCACCAGAACCAGACAGATTCCCCTCCAGCGGCTACATGCTGGCCAAGACTCCCACCCGGAGCAGCTACGCCATCAAGAACTACGTATGAAAACAGAAACAAAACCACAACGTCTTGACCTCTACGGACTTCTTTAAACCATTTTAATGTGCTTGATCCTTAACTACAATCTACACTGCAAAAATACTAAAAATGACCAAGTATTTATGGTCTAGTTTCTAGCGCACATATGTTAGCACACTTGAAATACAACAAAACTAACTTACAAAAAACTCTTCAGCAAGATATTATTGACTGAAAGCTGCAGTCTGTAATATGTTGATTAAACGTGTTAAAACTGTCACCATGTTCTGACCGTTTGATGCAAATAATCTGAGAAAAGATCGATCTCCCAAAAACAACCAATCAGAGCCAAGAGGAGGGGCTTAGCGCTGTCAATCAAACTTGTGTGCATGCTGCTAAATTTGGAAATGGCGGAGAAACAACTTGCTGTTACAGAACAAAATCTTTATCTTATGCCATCAGTGGCCATGCTAACTAGCCTTAGCATTCACAACAAGAAACTGTATCACAGCAGAGCAAGAGAGAGAGGGGTGGAGGGGAGGGGTACGCACATGATTGACAGCACTAAGACCCGCCTCCTGACTCTGATTGGTTGTTTCTAGTTAGTGCTGGGAGAAGACAGAGAACCTAATTTTTTTTTTTCACAGATTATCTGTCTCATATCATATCAGTCACAACATAGTTACAGTTTCAACAGATATGTAAATAATATTTTTTAAAAGTTACACACTGCAGCTTTAAGACAAAACTCATTTACAAGTAACATCCAGCAAGATGTTATTCACCCAACAAAGCTCCCATTTCTTTCTGAAAGATTACCTGTAAGTTAGTTTTGTCTCATTTCAGGTTCTCTAAGATACTTGAGTCAGAAACGAGACACAAATATTTAGTAAGATTTTGTGTTTTTGCAGCGAGTTTGAAATGCGACCTTTTTTTTTGCTAAGGTGCTTAAAGCAAATATTTTAACTGCTATTTTTGCTCGTTAATCATTTGATTGTAGTGGCAGAAATAAAAACCGTAAAACATTTGTTTCATACTTGATTTATTGTCTTAAGTTTCTAACAGATGAATAATCAACTTTGCAGAAGCGTAAATATGAAAACCAACACAAGTTTGAACTTGTGACTGAAAACTCACAGCTAAAACACGCATGTTGCCAGAAGTTATTTTCACACACTTTAAATCAGGTTCCATGAGGCAGAATCAGGGCCCACACTGCAAAAACACAGAATATTTCCAATTTTTTTAGTCTGGTTTCTAGTGCAAATATCTTAGAACACTTTAAACTAACTTACAAGTAACATTTCAGCAAAAAATGTGAACTTGTTTTAAGTCATAGAGAAAAGTTACTTGTAAATTAGTCTAGTCTTAATTGAATTGTACTAAAATATTTGCACTATAAACTAGACCAGACTTTGTGTTTTTGCAGTGCACTGAAGAAATGTTGTACGAAGAAACCAAAGTTTTGAGGTAAGTTGTCATTTTAATAAATAAATTAGTTTTAAAGCTAAAATCTCAGAATTAAACACGTTCTCAATTTCTAGCAACAAAATCTATGTAAAATGTGTTTTGGTACAAAAAGATGTTTTTTTGTATTCTTGGTTTAGTTTTAGTGCAAATATTTCAGTTCACTTGAATTAAGACAAAACTAACTAACAAGTAACATTTAAGTTGCTTTAAGTCCTTAATGTTGATTCTACTTGAAGACTATTTCACTTATAACATGATATTTTTCACATATAATAATATTAATCGCAATGTAGATTAAAGATTGATCAATTCTATTCTGATTATTAAAATTTATTGAAGCTAAATTTTGTTTCCAGAGACTTCATAATTAATTTTATTTATGATTTTGATTGTAAGTGGGGGGTTTTTTCATATTTTTTTGTATTAGTTGATATTTAAATGATCTTAATGTTGTGGTGTTGAATCTATTCTATTATGCCATTATCAACAAATATATTACAAATTGTTTCAAAAACAACACCTGGAAAATTTGTCAGCCAGTAAAATTTCTTATGAGTTTTTCATCAATATTAAGGACTTGTTGACTTAAAACAAGCTCTTATGTTACTTGTAAATGAGTTTTGTCTTATCTTTATTGTATTAAAGATAAGACAAACCCAGACCAACCAGACTTGGTAAGATGTTTTTGCAGAGCAGCGGCTGAAAGGTCGGAGCACAGCGGACACTTTGTTTTCTCCCCTCTCTGCACAAACGGGGATAAATGGATTGTTTTGAAACCATGGCAGAGAAAACAGAGGGATTTCCCTCCTCCGCCCAGCCACAGCTAAGCCAGTGCCTTCATTTTAAGAATACCAAAGAGCCGGTTCCCTCCTCTCTCTGAACAGACATGAAAACCCAACACCGCACTGCAAAAACACAGAACTGATTTTAGTCCAGTTTATGTACTCTGCCCACCTCTGCTTGTAAGTTAATTTTGTCTTATTTCAAGTGAACAAATATATGATCACACTTAAAATAAGACAAAACTAACTTACAACTTTTTTAGCAAGAAACATGTTTGTTTTAAATAAATAATTCCTTAATACTGATTAATGAGACATTTCTCCATTTTGTTAATTAAATGTCCTATCAATGGAACTAGTCATTTATATTAACATTAAGGAATTATTGACTCATATTTCTTCCTGAAAAGTCACTTGTAACCAGAGTTGGGTCGCTACATTTATTCAATTGCATTTACTTTAGTAACTTATTGTAAAAATCATACTTTTATGAGTATTTTTACTACACTAGACTTTGAGTAATGTTATTATGAAGTATTTCGACTCTTGAGTAAAATTTCTGGGTTTTCTACCCTGAATGTAAAACAAACATGTTTAAACCAAAGATTCACCAAACACAGACACACTGAAAAAAATAATGGAGTTTCAGCTTAAAAAAAAAAAAAACCTCAGTGTAACAGGGTTTTATAATTTTACAATATTATAGATGTGAAGTTTGTCAAAATGTGTTTATTTATTCTTTGAATTCATTCTCTTTAGTCGAGTTGTTTCTACAGACATTTTTAGTCAGTTCTGTTGCACTGCAGTTGACGGTTGCTGGTTACCATAGCAACCGGTAACTGCTAGCTCCGCCCCCTTTTTTCCGTTCGTCGTTCATAACTGTGGTACTACTGGGATCAGCTCAAGTATATTTTAACATAGTTTAGAGTTTAGACAAATGTAGTAATATTTATATTTATCTGTCATAATTTTAGCTATGTTTACATTTACAACTGCTAACTGCTGCTAGCTAGCTAGCTAACTGCTAACTGCTGCTAGCTAGCAGCTAACTGCTCATTGGGAGTTATTGCTCTGTACTTTGTTTAGGGTTATTTATTGTATTTTATTTAATGTACAGAAGCTGCTGGGCTGATGTTAACCACCATCTTGATTTCCTCTTTTCTCAGAATGAATCTGGTGAACCTGAGTGTTTCTGTGGTGAAATCAACCTGCTGGAGCCGAGGTGGGGAACAGAGAAGTTCCCAAATTGAGTTTCCCAAACTTAATCTATGTATGTTTGTCTAACATTTTAACTTCACATATTTACTTAGACAATCTTAATTGGGTTACTTGTAATAAATTAACTCTATGGTTTTAAAGTTGGTCACCAGTTGCTGTTTTTTTAGTGCACACACCTGCAGCTTTTGTTAAAGTTTCATAAGTTTTTCACTGAAAGAAACTAATTTGGATTTTTTTTTTTGCCTAATTTTATTATTTTTGGTACTTATATGAATTATTGTAATTTTGGTCCCTAAAATACCAAAATTTCCACTTAGCATTATATTTTGGTCCATCTGATGACATAATTAAGTGAGTACACTTAAGTACTTGAGTGAACTTTACAAAATACTTTTTTAAAGTAGCATCACTACTTAGAGGTGGACAGACTTTGTGTTCTCTGTTCACTTCTACTTGTAAGTCAGTTTTGTCTTATTTGCACAGGAACTGGACCAAAGTTACTTGGTAGGATTTTATGTTTTTGCAGTGCGCGCTTCACATGTTGAACATTAAAACAACGCCCCGCTGTGCCCCGCCCCCAGCTGTTTCTGGCTTTGGCAGCAGAGCGAGGAGAGGAGGACGAGGCCGCCGGTCGGAGTCATGAAGCGGCAGCTGGAGATCGCCGCCCTCGGCGCGGCCGCCGCAGGTTGGCTGGCCGCCGTCCTGACTCGCTGCCTGGCGCTGTGGACGGTCAGCGGGACGCTCAACAACCAGACGGCCAGCCTGCCTGCCTACTGGGATGGGGTGTGGCTACAGTGGGATCACTGGGATCTGGCCCACGATGGCAGCCTGCACTGCTCTTTCTACCAATCCCTCATGTCTCTTTCTGGAAGCTTTCGCACGTGGAGGGCTCTCATCATGGCCGCCATTGGAGTCGGGGGCTTCGCCATGGTGGTTGGAGGAGTGGGGCTGGTTTGGTTCCCAGGGAGGGGCCAGATCAAGGTGTTTTCTGGGAGTTTTTTCATCGTGGCGGGGATCCTGTTGCTGGTTCCCACAGCCTGGACGTGCCACCACACCAGCCAGCCACTAGAGGGCGCGGTGCCGCTCAGGAGAGACTGGGGACCTGCCCTGTACCTCGGATGGATCTCCTTCGCGTTGATGCTGGTCGGTGGGATGTTTCTGACCACCAGATGCCCCACCGCTGGGGGGCAGCAGGGGCAGCCTGGCGGCGGCATGAACCCGGAGGAGGAGGCCAGCAACCCGCTGAGCACCATCAACAGAACCGCCTTCACCAACAGCCAATACAACCGCAGGTCACCACCCATCTGACAGAACTGGACCGGGCAGCAGAACCAATGAAAAGTGAAATTAATGCTCTCAGGAAAACGTCTGACTGCACTTTGTTTAAGATGTAAAGGGTTAGAATTAACTTAAATGAGCAGAACTGCACAGACTTTATTAACAGGGCTGATTGTTGCTGTGTTTTGTTTAACTTTAACAAACTGCTTGTCTTTTTTATTATTTCTAGTAAAACAAAACAAGACAGTGACTTGTTCTACTTGCTTGAGAAACGATTACTTCCTGGAGGCATTTCCACTGCAAATGTGTGCAAAACTGTCAATGTTCCCGTAATGGAAAAAAAAAAAAATCAATTTCGCAATTGACTGTGAAGAAGGAAGTGCTGATCACAGCAGAAAATCAGAGCAGAAAATCGACGTCATCGTTTACATAGGATGGAGTATTAGGGCCATTGTGGATGGAAAAGAAAGGAGCAAATTTCTGCCAAAAACCTCAGAAATCCAGAGATTAAGTTTAGAAATTGCTTACAAAACCTCTGGAATTTCTGAGCTTGAAAACTCAATTTTTAAAGGTCCAAATTTTTTAACTTTTGAGCTCAGAAAATCTCAGTTTTCTAGAAAATATGTGAAATTAATCTCAAAATTAGTGACAGTTTTTCTTGCAAATTTTGGACTTTTGAAGCTCTGAAATTTACAACTTTTTTCTAGAACATTTCTGAGATCTCAAAATTTTCTCACAAATTTTTTGCGCTAACCCTAGCTCAGAAATTTCCTGCGATTAATCTCAAAATGTCAGAGTTTTTTGGCAGAAATGTATTCCTTTCTTTTTCTAGCCACAATTTTCCTAACACACTGTCAACCCCTCCCCTCGCCCCCCAACTTCTCTTTCTGCTTTCTGATTGGCTGGTTGAAATTCTACCAGAGGAATCTAAGTGAATGGGAGAAAAGCCAGAATGTGTTGTGAAGCGAGATTTCATTGTTTAGTTTTGTTTATTTCTTAAATCCAGACATACCACAGTAAAAAACTAAACTCTGTTTAGTGTTGCTATGACAACACTAAACATTGGTGGATAATTTCAGCACATTTTTATGACTGCAATTTAAACTCTTTAAAACAAACTACTGTGTGCAGAGACGGGTAGCAACTAGATACATTTACTTGAGTACAAAATAGTTTAACTTTTACTAGAGCATAATTTTTGTCAACTCTTCTGATCTGTAGACTAAACTGAATCAGATGTGATGGGAGGCGTAGAAACAGTTTGAAGAGGGATTAGCGAAGGATTTATTGGTTTTTACAACAGAGCAATAAACTTTAGACTAAATATATCTTCTCAGAGTTTAATTTTCCCTGCAGTTGAACAAAATGACGATTGACAAAATTCATGTATTTTGTATATTTTATCTCAAACTGTTGTGTTTGGTTGAACTGGAATCAGATGCAGAGTAACAGAAAAAACGAGGCATGTTGGAACACGACCCAAACAGGATGGGTGGCGTTGAGTTGCCGTTTTGTTCTCTGAATCAAAGTCGCAGCCTTTAAAAAAAAAAGCACAAAAGTTTAGAAATTATACTTGGATACTTCTGCAGCTTTACGGTTCCTCTGTGTTTCTTTAAATGTGATTTCATGTAGAAAATCTGCTGAATTTAACTTTCAGACTTTGTCAAATGTCGACATTTCAGGAAGAAAAACAATAAAAAAAATTGTTTTATTTTGTCATTAACTTTATTTATCCAAATTTAACACCGAAAGCCAAAGAAGCCTGACTCTTTAAAACTTGACTCTTTCTTCTTTTAAACTTTCTGCTTCAACTTTAAATGAAACAAAATCATTTTAAACTTCAGATTTAACATTGTTTGCTACCATCAACATCACCATATCTGAGTTTTCTCTCTTAGCTTTGTGTATTTATTCTATTTCAGAAGATGCAAAAAAAAAGAGAAAAATCTTATTTTCCATCTCTTGTTCAAATCTTCTTGCTTTCTTAAAGGAACACTAGATAAATATAAAAAATAAAGGCAAATGTAATATAAGAGCCGTGTAAAAATCCTGAAAACATTTTCTTCTTTTATTCCAGAATTAAAAAAAGATTCCTATTTAATGTCTGGTGAACCATTAAACACTGAAGTCCCATTTTCAGTCTAAAGGCATTCATTTATTTATCGAGTTTATGATGTCAAACAAACCCACAGCATCACAGATCCTTTGCCGTGCTTATTACAATAAATCTGAGTTGCTTTATACATATTCAGCCTCTTTTTCACACACAGTTCTAGTGTAGAAAATGCCAAATACGCCATTTCTGTTTGTTTTGGTAGGACAAAAGCTGTGAAGTAGACGGTTTCTATAGAAACTCATCACCAATATGATTTTGATGTTACAACACCAAACCTAAATGCCATGTACACCAGTCTTTCCCATTTTGAAGAGTGCCTAAAAGAAACGTGCCATTATGCCTCAGGAAAACTGTTCACAAAAAAAAAAACACCTTCAGTTATATTTTTAAGGTGACATTTTCAGAAACAATTATGTCTCAACGTTATATTAAACACTGTTTTTCTCTGTAATAATGAAAATAATAATTTATTTGACATATTTCTATTGGGCTGCCAGGAAACGTGACAGATTGTGTGTATATAATTATTTTATGTCAGTAAAATCCCAGTCTACAGAAAACAATCAGGTTTTTTTCTATTCAGCTGCAGAGCAGGATTAATTAAATATTTATTTCAGGGCCTGTGAAGATAAGGAAGGAGCCAAAGATGTGCACATTAGGACAGGAAAATAATAAATAATAATATATAGGTCAGAGCTAATTGCTGGCTTTAGTTTTTTACATTTGAACGCTGAAGCCTGCAATCAGATCGACTCTTCAAGATTAGTGAGTTTCTGTTAAACATAGCTGCTGCGTTAAAGGCTGAAATAAGGTGAGTTAGACAGTAAACTGTGTCTCTGTAGTAGTTTTAGTGAATCAGCTCCTATAGCTTCTCGTCTCCTTCCTCCACATCCTTCAGGCTCAGCACCTCCAGAGAGCCTCGGCCTTTGGTCTCACAGCGGATCAGCTCATCGATCTCCCGGAAGCAGCCGGGATCCACCAGAACCACCTGGCAGGGAGGCAGGGAGGCAGGGAGGAAGGTTAGAGAGCAAAGGTCAGCGCTGTTGACTGAGCCACAGCGCTTAGCTAAGTTAGCAGAGGTTAGCTCACCATTTCCAGCTCTTCGTCGAACTCCTCGTTCTCCACCACCTGCAGCAGCGGCTTCAGCTTCTCCCTCAGCCTCTTGGCATCCTTGGCCGGCACCGCCAGCCGCAGCCGCATGTGGGCTCTCTGGATCTCCATGGTCTCCTTCAGCTGCCGGATCACTTCCAGGGCCTGGAGGGAGAAAACAGAGGGAACATGGAAGGAGCTGCAGACATACAGTCCTGCACAAAATCAGGAAAGACACAATTTCACCAGAAGAACTTTTTAAAATTACAAGAAAAAAGTATTTTTAATGAAAAAGATTTGATAGTTATTAAGATCTGTCATGAGCAGCTCGGTCCGTGTCGTTCTTTCTCCTAAACGGACTCTGACGTTTGCTCAGTCGCTTCAGAGTCCTGCTGCTGATAATAATTTGATGTGTTCAAATTTGAAGTATATCCTTAACTGTAAAACCGTCTTGTGAAGTTTTACTTCACAAGATGCTCAACAACTCCTCATTTTATTTTTTGTTACATAACATTATTACTTAATTCTCCTTATATTACGACTTTATTATGGGAACGTTAACGCTTTTATTCTATTGTTATATGACTTTATTCTCGTATTGCTACGACTGTATTCTTGTAGTACAATGACTTTATTCCACCGTACAGTTGACCTGAATTTAAAGTCCAAATAAATAGAACAAGAAAATAAACAAGATGGCCGCCCTGGGTGTACTAACATCACTCTGGTGGGGGGGAAAAAAATAGATTTTCTAAAAATTCAATCTTCAAAAAGCAACAATTTTCTGCTTTATTATCTGAATAATTATGCTGAATATTTATTTAGTGCCAATTCAACACAATTCAGCCCAATTTACTCCACTTTGTATTTCAACTCAGTTATTATAATGTTTAATTTTACTTTACTTCAGGTTCATTTTAGTGTTCAGACCTGGAAAACATCCTAAAAGAGGTTATATAGAGTCTTAGAACATTTTAAGAAGCTGATAGTAGTTATGATTTTGTACAACAGCACCAGATATTTCCACTTCCTGTTTGGAGTTGTAGGGTTGAGTTTTCCTCTCTGACCTGCTGCTTGGTGCTCTTGTTGGGCTTCACAGAGTAGTGGATGTCCTTCATCGCTCGCTCTATCAGGCTGACTGTGTAAGGCCTCTTAGTGTCTGGATTCACACACTTCTCCGCCACGGTGGTGGCGATGTCTCTGAACATCGTCTCCAGCTGGCTCTGCCTCTCCTTGTCAGACACCTGGAGTTCCCCTTTGGACAAAATCTGTCATAAAAAAAGAACAAAACGTTCAGGAAAAGATCCGAATGCCAGGGTCAGAAACTCCTCGTGCTTTATTCACCTGCTTGCAGATTTCAGTTTGATCACCTGTTCCAAAAGCTTTGACCAGATCGTCCTTCTTCGCCATCTGACCTTTGGAAACGTTGACAAACACAGAGTGTGTCTGCAGCACCTCGTCCAGGTCCTTCTCTCTGCAGTACAAACAAAAAAATAAAAACGTTCGTTTCACCCAACGGTCAACCGAAAGTCTGAAACTCTCACAACTGCTCTCAAAACGGACAGATGAACCGTTTAAACCCCTAAAAAAAAAGTCAGAGGAAAGTCCCGGATGATGGAGTTTTAAAGTGACTCACGCGCCTGATCTCCAGCTCATGACTTTATTTTTGTAACAAGCGATTTCAAACCGCTTCCCGCCCTTCTTCATCCGAACCACGGCCACGTTGGTCAGCCGGATCTGGTTCGTTGGAGTGAATATAGACATGTTTCTGTTTGATAAGACGCCGAGAAAAAGTGTCTTCGAATCGCTGCTACTGTAAATAGGATATGACGTCACCGGATGTGTGTCTAGAAGAAGGATCCGGGGACAAATGCGAAATGTGAAATAACAGTTCCGCTCCCTAAACTATGTCGATATCAGCGCCAAAAACTCTCAAAAAAGTAACATCTATAAAATAGTTTTTAAAAACAGCAATGTCTTTCTTCATTTATTATAGTAAATGAAAGCTATAGTTATATTCTTAAATTAGAAACGGACATATTACCAGCTATGTGACCAACTGTAAACACCGATGGGTTGATTTTGCTGCCCTCTTGTGGCCATTAGAAAAAATGTCAGAAATTATTTAACTGGCACTGATGTAAATTGTCAGAAAGAAAGCGGTCATTTCAGTGAGATAATTTTACATTTGAAGACATTACTTAAATTTCATTAAACATTTCTTTCTTCCGTGATAGCAGAAAATAAAACCCTACCCTTCATCGCCTTTCTTGTTAAGTTTATCTGCATCTGCTGCCATACAGTGGTCATTTAGAAGAACTGCGTTTTCCAGTTGTTACCTTTCAGATATAAAAAAATTAATAATTTAAAATTTAAATTTGTTTAAAGCGCACAATTTTACTTAAAAGTTAACATTTTCTGTATGAACGCTCAAAAATTAATGTGACTATTCAAAATTGGGCCAAAAATTTCAGCTTTTTCTTAAACGGATTCGTAAATAAGCTGACACTAATTAATAATAATAATAATAATAATAATAATAATAATAATAATAATAATAATAATAATAATAATAATAATAATAATAATACACAAAACTTTGAGAAACAAGACTTCGACTCCCAGCATTCCTTGCGGCCAACCAACATGGCAGCTCGCTACAGCACAAACTTACGAGGACACAGAATTTGAAAGTTTTCCCTTTTCGCAACCATGTTAGCTTTGTTTACGGTTATTTCCGTTCTTACGGGCTGTTTGTCTACCTCCGACACTAAAGGTGAGTTTATTTAAGCGTTTGCTTTAACTGAAAAACTCTTTTACGTCTTCATGTTTTGGTCGAGCCTCACTGTTCATTTCCAGATAATTTAAAGCGGGTTTTGTGGGCTGGATTTTGTGTTTTTGGTGAATATTAGAAGAGTCAGTTGGAGTTTTTTCTCCCTGTAGTCCCACAGGACGTCCGCAGGCCCACTGAAAACTATCTGCTGTGGACGTGGAACAACAGACTCTACTTTTATTCTGCTGCTGCTCTGCTGTTGGGTTTCTGGTTCCTGCTGCAGGTAACACGAAGGAAGGTGAGTCCTGTCTTAGTGACGTCAACACCACGCAGCATTATTGTTCTTCATTAATCCTCTCTGTTGTTGCCTTCTCAGATAAATCATACAAAAGATTCTGGTTCAAAGGATTCTGGTTTGAAGGTTCAAAAAGCTGCAAAACACAAAATCAGCTCAGATAAAGATGCTGATGTTCATGTTTCAGGGGTGAAAATCTTCTACGGCTCACAAACTGGGACAGCAAAGGTACACAAATCCTCACATTGTGGAGAAAACATACGATTATATAAATACACAAAAATAAGTCCCTCAAAAATGGCTTCCTTAGCCATGACAATGTGAAATATAAAAAGATTAGCTTGGTGTAGTTGGAACACAAAATTACAACAACACATTTCGGCCATTATAGATAGAAAAGAATGAAACGTTTTCTGTGGAAAGTTTTGAGATTATTCTCAGAAATTTTCTATAGAAAATAAGGATTTTTTTTGTTTGCTTTAAATGTCAAAAAATGCTAAAGAAAAAAATCTGAAATGTTGAAATTATTCTCAAAACGTTTTGAGAAAGAAAATGTGGAAAATTCTTGTGACTTGTGAAAATTTTCTGAGTTTCAAAAGTTTTAAAAAAATTTAAACTTTCCAAAATCAGACATTTTTTCTAGAATACTGAGATTAATCTAAAAGTTTCTGAGTTATTTTGGGTGTAAATTTAAAGTAGCTCTAATAAAAATTGTAGTACAATAAACTATGATGGAGAGGTAGAACAGAATGGCCACAATGGAGTAAATTTCTTTCAAAAAACTCAAGACATTTCTACAAGAATTTAACATATTTTTAAGAACCAATTGGACATTCTCTGATGTTGGACAGTTGTAAATATGAAAGGAAAAAAAGGTTTTTTATTAAAAGCATACATTTCTGATATGAGAGATAGGATATTTATGAATTCAGAAATCTGTTAGAAAAAGCCCAGCTGTCCAGTGATTATAAAGTCAGACATTTGTGACAAATTCACAATTTCTTGACATCAGGGAATGTTCAAATGTATTTCTGATAAATATGTGAACTAAATAAATTAGTCACATATTTCTCACTGTTCATGTGTTTTTCTGTGTCTCAGGGTTTTGCCTCAGAGCTCTCACAGGAGGTGCAGACTTTGGGGATCCCAGCGGAGGTGATAGACATGAAGGACTACGACCCAGACGATCGACTTGCAGAAGAGGTAAGCAAAGTCCAAACACGTCCGATTTTTACTTCAGGATTCCTGCAGAGTCGGAAAAAAAGAGCCTGGAATTAGATTTAAGTTCTTTTCTGATCTCTAAAAACAGAGAAAAACAATTTTTAAAAACAATTTTAAAAATTGTTATTTCCAAATCCAATCAATCAGTCATTGCATGTTTTATATTTAAACCCTGACTCTTGTAGAAATATCTGATATGAATTCATAGCAAATATTTCCATCCGTTCCTTAAAATAAAATGTGGAAGAAAGAACGAGGAGCTCATTCTGACCACGGTGCATCCCTTCACAATAAACATTACAAAACCAAAACTCACCGGTCGTTGTCTCAGAGCAAAAAGAAGAAGATAAGCAATATGTGGGAATTTTACTGCCATAAGTCGAGAGCACACATTTAGAGTTTGAAAGCAGGACTTCATCTCTTTGTTCTCAAAACTTCTGCTCTCTCTCAAATCTTTGTGTTTACGCTCAAACTTTCTCCTCACGCTCAAAACACGTCTCTGCACGGATTAACTCTCCGCTCGCAAACCTCTCTACTCGTTTGCTCATCTCTTCTGCTGTCTCGTGGAACAGGAAGTACCGTTGCCTGGCAACCGTCCCAGCCAATAGAGTGAAAGATCTTTACTGGGCGACGGGAAGACGTTCTTTCATCTACAATAACACCAACTAGGGATGCACCGATTTATCAGCCGGCTGATTTGTTGGTGCCGATTTCCCTAATTTGGGGAAATTGGTGATTGGCTGATTTTTACTTGTGAAGGCGACCTTATCTACCGATTTTATCGACCTCGGTAAAGGTATTTAAATCAACTGCTATCTTCTTCTGCTCTGCGCTGAGAGAGGTTTGACCAACAGACCAACCCACCAGATCATGTCTATAGGTTTGTAGTTAATAATAGTCTTCTCACTGTTGGCAACTCATCAATTTATTGCTGTATTTAGCAACATTTTAGATAAAAAAAAAATCGGTATCTGCCAAAATCGGAATCGGCAGGTCAGGATTTTTAAAAGATCGGTGATCGGTGCATCCCTAATATCAACATTGTATTTTATATATTTATGTTTTCTGCTCTGTGCTTAACCTTTTTTCCACAGAATACTTTATTTTATTGTGATGTCACAGTAGATAGAGTAAATTTCCGTCAAACAAATCTCAGATTTCTTTTTAGAAAAATTTTTAAAATTTCTCAGTTTGAAAAGTCAGACTTTTGAACATGAGATTAATCTCAAAATTTCAGAGTTTCCCTGTTCCATGAAGGTTTCCTGCTTTCATTTCTACGCTCTCTGTCTGTCCGTCTCCTTCAGTGCGTCAGTAAGTCTGTCTGCGTGTTTCTGGTGGCCACATACACGGACGGACGGCCCACCGAGAACGCCGAGTGGTTCTGCAAGTGGCTGGAAGAAGCTTCCACCGACTTCCGCTACGGCAACTCCTTCCTCAAGGGGCTCCGCTACGCCGTGTTCGGCCTCGGCAACTCCGTCTACGTCGGCCACTACAACACGGTCAGATCAGAACCAAACAGAACCAAAATGGCTCGACAGCTTCGTTTATTCTGCCGGTTCCATTCCCGCCGCAGGTGGGTAAAAACGTCGACAAGTGGCTGTGGATGCTGAGCTCCAGGCGAGTGTTGAGCAGAGGAGAGGGCGACGGAAACGTGGTGAAGAGCCGACACGGCAGCGTTCAGGAGGACTTCCGGGCCTGGAAGGTCCGGTTCCTGAGCCGCCTCCAGGCTCTGGCCAGAGGGGAGAAGAAGAGCTGCAGCGGGAACTGTAAGAGCGGCGCTTCCTGTAAGAACAGGAAGAAACACGGAGCGCAGGAGGAGGAGGAGAACGGATCCGAGGTAACAGAAAACTGCCGACAAACAGAGGATTTTTCTCTGGTTTCTAACGCAAATATCTCAGGACGCTTAAAATAAGACCAAAACAACCTACAATATTTTCTGAATTATTAGGTTACTGTCGTTTTTTGATAAAATTAAAGGCTTTTAAGTGAAATTTCTGTCTAGAAAATACAACAGAAGTAACTTTTCAGCAAGATATAGAGACAAATCTTTCTGTGTCTTTTGATTCAATTCCAATTTTTTATTCAAACAGTTTAGAGATTCTGTTTTAAATATAAATTAAATCACAACTAGGCCTGTCACAGTAACGCCTATTGCAGGATGATACATTTCCCCAGAAGTTATCACGATAAACGATAATATTTTGTGTTGAAACCATTTTCAAGTAACATAACCAGATATCCCAAATATCAATCAACTTTAGATTCTAATCAACTGGAAGACATTTTAAATAAATAAAACAACAAATCAAATGAATTATGAAGTAAACAAATTTGTCCTTCTGGAGTTTTGGGAACAAAACTCCAGAATGAAAACTTTTATCATCCAGGTTTTGATAGAAAGAAAGAAGAAGGAGAAAAAGATAAATAATGCAAATGATTGATCTGGTTTTAATTTATTGATTTGGTTTTAATTTATTGATTTGGTTTTAATTTATTATGCCATTAATTGATTCGTATTCACAAAACGGAAAGATGATGCAAACCGTCAGAATATTTATTTTAAACAATTTTATTAAATTCTGTAGCTTAAACTACCAGCACTGGGTTCGCTTAGCTGCCTGACTTTTTCTTAAATAAAAGAAAGAATTATTCTAAATATAATTTTACATAAAAATTAAGCAGACTAAAATCTATTTTTGAATTGATTCAGAATTGCCAGGACTAGAAATTGCACTTAAGTTTTTTTCTGCACCTCTATTGTTCCGTAATGTTGATGAAAAAGTGTTAGTTCAATTGGTAAATTATTTAATTTATAACATGGGAAAATGTCTTGTTATAAATGAAATAACCTGCCAGTGAAACTGGTCAAACACAGACCTTCTACTTCTCCTCAGAGATAAAAATAAACTTTCCATAAAAAATAAATAAATAAAAATACATTCAAACTATCTGGACTGTTTTAGAGTTATTTCCACAGGGTGATAACATTTATTGTGTTGCTGGTCTGGTTCAAAAAGGGCCTTTTTTATGTGCATTCACATCTCCAAATAAACATAAACACACAGTTAATCGATCGGTTTTCAACCAGTTTTCACTGACGCTGTGTTTGCTAATTTACAGCAAGGGAATGTAAGAGAAAAGAAAAATCCCATGTTCTCAGAGAGACTCTAGAGAATAAAGAGAAAAATAAATGATGATTTTTTTTGTTATGTTTCAGGTGGAGCTGATTGAATCCAGCAGTGAGGAGGAAGAGTCCGGCTTGTCGGATGAGAAAATGTCGCGCTCCGTGGTCGACGTGGAGGATCTGGGCAACATCATGAATAACGTCAAGAAAGCAAAGGTTAGGTTTCACCCGCGATTAAAACGGCTTTTTGAGCTGCACATGCTGGAAATAATGTTCAAAACTTAACCAATATTCCACTAATGTAAAAAAGCACAATTTTGTAATTGCATTGGTTCCGTTAACCATTCCAGGACGAACGTAGCGCCAGATTTGCAGCATCATAACTCCGCCACACTTTACACCATCTGAAAAATTGCAACGGTTTCTGAAAGGGGAGACGTTGCTTTCCAGCCAATATCGGGTTATTACTAGAGGTGTGCCGATCGATCGGCCACCAATCATAATCGGCCGATTTCCGTGAAAAAGTATATGATCGGTGATCGCAGATCACTTGCTACCGATCACCAAAACGATCACATTTATCTCACTTCGCAGCCTGCGTGTGCAGCTGATCTCATCTTTCCTTCTCACTGCGCAAACGCGCAGTAACAAATCCTGTCGTGTGGAACTTTAACGCTCTGAGTTAATGGGGAAGTTTGTGTTGCGGCGGAAAATTACCTCGGGGGTGAAGCGCGTCAAAACGCACCAGCACAACGAATCTAATATGACATTTAAAAAACAAAGACTTGACGGAGTTTGGCTACATCGAGGCTTAATGCAGGAACAAAATGACATCCGGAGCGGCCAGACAGCAGGTAAAGCAGAACAACTACCAACGCTCACCCGGATTATCAGATCAGAAAGCTAAACAAATAACCCGAAAAATAATTCAAGTCTTCGAGCTGGCGGTGAAAGACGCTGGTTCTGTTCTTGCTACTGGACCCGCGCCGCTACGCGCGACTGGACCCGCCGCTACGCGCTACTGGACCCGCGCCGCTACGCGCTACTGGACCCGCCGCTACGCGCTACTGGACCCGCGCCGCTACGCGCGACTGGACCCGCCGCTACGCGCTACTGGACCCGCGCCGCTACGCCCTACTGGACCCGCGCCGCTACGCGCTACTGGACCCGCGCCGCCGCCGCTACGCGCTACTGGTAGTAATATTTTACAGCGCCGCTCAACCTCCACCTGGCAGTGACTCTCACACCGAACGTCTGCTTAACGCTGCAGCATGTAACTTAAACAGAACGATTTTAGATATGTATGAAAACTTTCTCTGTCCTAACATAAAACAGATAATCTCTGAAAATAATCGATCTCTTCTGTCTCCTCCCTGCAGATTTACTCGGCTCATTCAGAAACAGCCAATCAGAACCAGCATTAATCAGCTAGCCAAGCTATCAGGAAGTTATGATTTAATAACTCAGGATTGTTTATTTTAATGCAACCTGCACTTGACTTTGAATGAATGTCTCCTTTATTACTTGACATTATTCGATATAGGCAGATTTATTTGACTAATAATTTATGGAACTGAGAGCTTTACTGTTAAATATTATTTTACTGATTGCAGGTTTTTCAGTCGTCCTTTTGACTGAATAGCTGCTGTTTTGTGCCTGCAAGTATTTTGCATGTTTATGTCTAAATTAGGTGAATTTGTTGCCAGATAATTTTTTAATTTTGCCAGATCACTTAGTATAATTTCTACCTAACGCAAAAAATTAACAGTCAATCCAGTTGATCGGCAGAGATCGGCCTCAAGGATGATCGGTATCCGATTCGCTAGTTTTTACTGTAATTTCACCTCCACCGTAGCAGGGAGTGAAGAGAGGCTCTCTTTTAATAGAGGGTAAATTGTGAAAATAACTTGCTAGATATTGAAAGTTCCAGTTGTTACGGATAAATATATTTACTCACAGGACATTTAAAAAGCTGCGTTCAATTAAAATAAGCAAAAATATCCAGGCGGACATTTGAAATTATTTTCTAAATTTCAAATTGTGCATTCAAACCTCATTGATGTTTTTCACACAGCAGAAGTTTGTGTCTCTACGTAAAAAGAAGCTTCAGCGTCTAGATTTAGTTGATTTTCAGGATTCACCAGATTAAGGTGTAAAAGCAGCATCGTCGCCACCATCCGTTCTGACCTTTTTCAGTGAAAATGGAAAAAAGAAATCTGTCGGTGAGGGAGAAATGGCAGATGGGTTGATAGACATCAGACCACGGCGGAGAAGAGATGGAGGCTTGCGTAAAATCTGCGACGCCCACTGCACAGATCTGTGAGGGATGGATGAGTCAAGACGGGAAACTGGAGGAAAGAGATGTTACCAGTTCTGCTTTTCCGGGGGTCATTTCGAACGAACGAAATGATTCATTCATTTTATTTCCTACCCTGTAGCTCTCAAACCTAAACCAGTATGAAAAACTGGGGGTGGAATTAGATGTTTCTGCCAACTCTGGTTCAGCTTTAAAAGAAAATCCTGCTGCTTTTTTCTAATCACTGATCTTAATTCAAGAATGAAAGCAATTTGATTGATTTAATTAATTGGTGGATTTAAAAAAAAATCCATTTAAAAAGTAAACTGGCCTTAAATATGTTAATCACAAATCTTAAATTTTGGCTTATTTTGGTCTTAAACAGCAGATGTCAGCTGATTGACACAGAAATTGTTTTTTCTTTATTCTCTCTGAATTCCTCATAATCTGAGAGTTTAAAGTCAGAAACCTTTAATTAGATTAAACATTTTTTTAAATTCTTTATCCTGGAAAAGCTTAACTGAAGGGAAATCCTTGAACATGTTCCTTCAGCCTTTGAAGGAACTAAAACCCCGAATTAAAACCCATCCCTGCAGAAATCTGCACACCGTCTCCGTCGTTCTTTCAAAACGTCGGTTTAGTTTGGACACGTTTGCCGACTCGGGATCGGCTCCTTCGCGGCTCCGCTGAGGCGATGCGCCGACAATGGAGCCGTCGTTTTACGGGCGGCTCGTTAATCACACCTTTCTGGGGATTATCGATCCTCTCTTTGTGAAACACAGCGTGTCTCTGGGATGTTTAACTTTTTAAACAAATTGCATTAACGGGATAAAAAGGTGTTAATCTGTCAAATAAATGGGATTCAGCAGATTTAACAGCAAAACAAGAACCTGCTGGTAACGGAGTAGAAAACATCACATCCAAACTTTTTGCTATGAACGTCAAAATCGTTAAGTTGAAAACACTTTCGGGTCACAAAAAGTATTTATTTTTGTTTAGGTTTATTTGCTCAATAGTTATATAAAGGAAAATGTAATTCATTCTAGATAGAAAACTTAAGAAAAAGGTTTTCACCATTATTTTATCATAAGACAGGCCTACAGTTTCTAGTCTTTCGGGGTTGATTGTTTTGCTTTTTTTGCATGTGAGTAAAAATACTTTGGTGATTGTTGTTGTAGTTACTTCAAAGTTAAAACAAACGCAGAAATATTGTTAATAAATAAGAATTTATCTTTTCTATCATACTTTTTTTTTAAAGATGATATTTATTAAAATTTTTAATCAAGTGTTTATTTGTTTTATAGAGCATTTTTCCAATAATTTATAGGTTTATTTATTAATTTTTTGTCCTTTATGGCCCTCCGTATCTCAGAGCTTTTGCATCAGGATGAGGATTTTGCATGAAACACAGTGAAAGTAAAATACCAACATGAATCCATGCCACTTGAAACATTTAGTAGTTGTCTAGGATTGCACACATTGATACTGATGCACCGTTTTATAAATGTAATTTGGTTAAAAAGCCTTTTGTAGAGCAAAGTAACCCCGACTTGGAGCTGGTAGTGTGTTAATAAATTACCCTCCAACCTTTGGAAAATAAGAAAGAAGTTCTGAAGGAGTGATGTGAAGTGAAAACTTGCCAGCAGAACAGAGAAAGGTCATAAATCCTGACCAGTTCTTTCCCACACAGAGTAAAATGTCAAAGAAATGTCAGATACCTGAGGAAACGAGGCGGCATGCAGGAACAAAACTTGACATAAAATGTATTTTTTACAAAAACAAAACGGTATTTATAAACCGTCAGGGCTGATAAATAGTAGTAGAAATTTTTCATTAAGCAGAAAAGGGAGAGATTACAAGATTATTCCATGAAAATAAAATCGCTACTTTTCTTAAGAAGTTGATATGTTTCATCTTTAACAAGTAGGATTTTTCTGCTTTTCACATACAAAAAGAAATTGATTTTGAAATATTTTATCCTCTGATCAGTGGAGACTTGATTTTGATCACTGATTTATTGGCCTGTCACAGTAACACATTTTGCTGGACGATAAATTCACCCAGAAGTTATTGCGATAAATGATAATATTGTTTTGAGACCATTTTCAAGTAACATAATATTGATTCTCAAGGATCAATAAGCTTTAAATTGTGATGAACATTTAAACACTGGAACTGGAAGACATTTTAAATGTCCAAGATGAATAAAGAAAACAACTGAAACAACAAACAAAATGAATTATGAAGTTTGAAAATTACCTTTCAAAAAAAGCACCAGACTGAAAACTTTTATCACTCAGTTTTTGATAAAAAGAGAAAAACGCTAAATCAAGCAAATGAAAATTATTGAGTTTCACTTAATTTATCATGCGATTAATTGATTTATTGTTTATTGTGACAGGTTGGTTGACTGGTGCATCTCCAAGATAAGATAAAATAAGAAACATAATCCTTTATTTGTCCCACAAGCAGGAAGTTTGAGCGGGGACAGAATGAAAAAATAAATTAGAATAAAAACCATACAATGTAGAAAAAGCACCAAATAAGGCTAAACTAGAAATATGAATATTAAAATATACGCACACAAATATACAGTGATCTAGAATCAGAAAAATCACTTCTATGCGTTGCATGTTATTGTTTACATCAGTAAATTTCCAGCTGTGCACAAAGCTGGAGGTCAAAAAGACAATTTAAAAAAAAATTTTTTACTTGCTATCAGTAATTTTATTAATGAAATGAAACGGGGAGATGTAGGTATTATGAATTTCAAAACCACTTGTATTCTTCTTTTTTCTCATGTTGCAAAGTCTCGTTGCCGTAGTAACTGACTGACAACAACACCACTGATGCATCAGGATTCAACACCAAAGAGAAACGCAAAAATCTAACATTTTCATTTGTGGAATCTGACTGCAACGTATCCGAATCCTAATCAGTTTCTGAATAAATAAAAACTTATTTGACTGATTTGAACAAATAAATGTTCTTCTGCAAGAAGCACAAAAAGCGATTGACATTTTTAACATTTGGGTTAAACAAAACCCATGTGTTACTTTCAGTCGTCTAAACAATCTTTTAACTCCGGTCACATTATTACGCCCCAGTTAAACCTTTAAAACTGGTTTTCCATGTTTGTCAGGCTGTGAAAGAGGATCAAGGAGACGGCCGGATGGTGAAACTGTCCAAACAGAATGGAGTGATGAAGACTGAAGATGAAGAGGAGAGAAGGGAGATGATCACCCCGGCTCTGAGGGAAGCACTGACCAAGCAAGGTGAGGAAAAACTGACTTTTATGTAAAAGTTAAAAACAGAATTATTTAATTAGCTAGAAAGTTCTTGTTAGATCTTCAGTTTCATTGTAACATTTAAAGAAAGGAGGAAGAACTGGATCCTGCAGCTGAAATACCTGTTTATAGAGAATAAGCAGTGATTCTCCATGTTGCCGGTTTTTGGTTTAAAAATCTCCAGAAAGGCCAGAAAGCGAAACACAAATAAGCATGTGAAGTAAAAGAAACAGCGACTCCTTCTGAAGTATCTAAATACTTTAAATCCTGCCGACCTTCCTCTGTTTTCACTCCACACCGTTATTTTTTTACTTATTTTTAAGCAGTTAATGAGGCGGAACATGAAACTGCTGCTGCGCACATTACTCTTCAGGTTGTTGCTAGGCAACCGAAGAATGACTGAGTGAGTTGCTAGGCAACCAAAGAGAGAGTGAGTGAGATGATTGCGTCAACCTGAAAAAATGTAGGCAAAAGTCTTTCCTCTGCCTAAATCTCCCAGAATGCTTTGCGGTCCTGGATCAGAGTTCAGTGAAATTATTGAATATTTTATTGGACGTAAAATAAAATATTAAAAAATTTGAATATTTTATATAGACATATAGACATGTCTATGTGTCTATATATAGACTTGTATATATTGTTATTGATTTATTATTCAGTCCTACTAAGTTCCTCAAAAATGAGTGAAAAAGCATCAAAAATCCTGAGAAGTTTAAATTTTGTTTTAATTTTAAAATTAATTCTCTAACTTTCTGCCTGCATTTGTTTAACAACCATCTTTCAGAAACCAAACCTAAGAAAATAATTTATTTATAAGTATTCATCTCCATCTTTTCCTCAATTTGGATTTTCTAGTAATTTATCTCTTTTGTCCTTTTCAGACCAGAGTTTATAGAGGATCTTTGTCAGTTTCATCCTGCACAGAATACAGGTTTACAGTGTAAAGACATGCTAGTCAGAGCTGCTTGAATTATAATTATTTAAAATAATTATGTAATAACTTTGACTAGAATAGCATGTTTTGCTGTTTGAAAAGCATTTCTGGTTTGCTTCTCACTGAAGATAGTGGTTCCTTGTCTTTCCCATTTTGAACATTGGCTAATCTACATTATATTTAAACTCCAGTAATCAAAACTAAAAGTTTCTAGACAATCTGATCAACTTAAAACCCCCCCCAGTCTTTATTTTTTCCTACTGAATCAAATTAAAGACTGGATTTCTGTGAAAATGTCATGTTTTTACCAGGTTGCACCATCACTCTGTACCATTCGGTACCACATTGCACAGGCCAACCGTTTTCAGCCAACATTTCCTGCTGATAGCTTACAGAACCCGCTATAAATAGCGCCTCTTAGCGAGCCTTCACTCCGTTTGACCAAATAATGACCCGTTTCATGTGCTGCGTTGGCAGCAGCCACTCCTGGCAGGTGGTTGGTTTTATTTGGAAGTGAAGAACGGAGGATGGAGGTTTTGGCTTCGTTTCAGTGGCGTTCAGTCTTGAGGGAGACCGGCTTCCTGTTTCAGTCGTCTTAACACAGTACACAGGCAAAAGTCACATCCTGCTGGAACTACTGCAGCAAAGTTTTAACCCACCATCAACAAAACTCAGGATGTTACAACTTTACCTACTTTCTACAGGTTTTTGTAAATTTTTTTGTCTTCTGTTTTGGTGATGTTGCTTTCTACCATTGTTGCAAAGTTTACCAAGTAATTTTGGTCTAGTTTCCTGAAATAAGACAAAACTAACATACAAGTAACAATTTAGCAAGATATAAGAGCTTGTTTGAAGTCATTAATTCCTTAATACTCATGATAAAGTACTAATCCATGTCTTTAATAAGTGAAATAATCTACAGGAGGAACTAGTACTTTTTAAATCACCATTTAGGAATTATTTATGTAAACTTTTATGCTACTTTTGTCTTATTGTAAGTGTACAAAGATGTTTGCAACAAAAACTAGACAAAAATACTTGGTAAGATTTTGTGTTTTGCAGTTTTGTCCAACCTTCACTTGTGTGGAAAGCAACAGAGTCACAATAACAAGTTTTGCTGGACGATAAATTGTCTCAGAATGATAATATTGTTGTTTTGAGCGCAGTTTCATTTAATATGATGGTAACAGTAATACAGGAACACAAACCCAAAAATCAGTAAACTTTACATTCTAATGAACATTTAATAATGGAACTGGAAAACATTTTAAATAACTAAAGTAAACAACCGAAACAACAAATAAAATGAACCATGAAGTCTCTGAAAATGTTCTTTGATTTACTCATTTCATGTATTTTCAATTAAATTTCCAAATGTCTAAAATACAAACAAACTTTTACCTTTTTTCCTCACATTTGTCACAGTTAGGCCACAAATTAATGTGAAGATACTTCTAATGATTTCAAACACATTCACTTACTTACAAATCAACGTATTTTAACCTTTCCTCCTTCAGGTTATAAGTTAATTGGAAGTCACTCTGGAGTGAAGCTTTGCCGATGGACCAAGGTAAAAAATAATTCGATATTTTCTACCAACTCGGCCACCAAACCTGCCTGAATCACAGTCAGGTGTGTTTGTGATCTTAGTCTATGCTACGAGGGAGAGGAGGTTGTTACAAACACACGTTTTACGGCATCGAGTCGCATCGCTGCATGGAGACGACGCCCAGCCTGGCCTGCGCAAACAAATGCGTCTTCTGCTGGAGGTATGCAACCATTACAGCACACAGTACGGTAAATATGTACATAAAACTGTCTGAAAAGGGGCTAAATATAACAGAGGTGGGTAGAGTAGCCAAAGATTGTACTAATGTAAGAGTAGTACTACTTCAGCATATTTTTATGTTTTAGATAGAAGCTTAACATATTATATTTTTCTGTTTCCTAACTTAAAACAAGAAAAACTCAAGCCTGCATCCTTTTCTGATTGCATTTTTGATAGTACTCATAAAGAGAGGTTGGTAAAGTGCCAAAAATTGTACTCAAGTAAGAGCATCACTACTTCAACATATATTTACTCAAGTAAAAGTAAAAAGTATCTGTCCAAGAAATAAAAAGTAAGGGTAAAAAAGTACTTGGTAAAAAGTCAACTCAAGTACTGAGTAACAGATCAAATTATCAATCAGTTAATATTTAAAAATTGCATCATCAGATGCACCAAAATGTAAAGTTAAGTTGAATTTTTTTGTATTTTAAAAAGCAAAATGACAATAATTTATATAAGTAACAAAAAATAACAAAATCAGACAAAATAAAATGTTTCCATGTCAGTTTCTTTCAATACAAAAAAACATGTTTGTTTTTCATTCTTTGGGTACAAGTGAAATAATCAGCCAGTGGAACTAGAACTGGGTTGCTAGGTTACCGGCTGGGCTTGCCCGGGGTTGCTAGGTAACGGTGGAATATTCTACCAGTGGAACCAGAACTTTTTCATCTATATTAAGGAATTATTTACTTAAAACAAGCCTCTATATCTTTCTAAAAAAGTTACTTTCAAGTTAGTTTTGTCTTATTTCCAGTGTAGTGAGATATTTGCACTAGAAACCAGACAAAATTACTTGGTAAGATTTTGTGTTTTTGCAGTGTGGACTTAGTTCTTGTTACTATAATACGCGTATCTTCAGCTTCCCGCCGGTTGGTGAATGAAAGTAATTATTGCGTTGCGTTGAAATGTGAACGCTGATTGGTTCTGAGCGTTGAGTCTCCTCCGGCTTGGTTTCAAACAGCGGCTGTGTCGAGCTGGAAAGGTCGCCGTCGGAGCGCGCCGCAGTGAAACCGCGCGGCTGTCGCCACAGATCTGCCTTTCTGTCTGAAGGCCGATATGTGGGATGACAGGAAATAAGCTATTTCAGGGCGCAGATGCATCGCTGCTCCTGCCCTCACCTCGCTGTCACAACAGCTGCTGCTAGATTGTTGAGAGTAAGATCAGTGGACTTGATGACGGTACTTGGAATAGACCGCACTGTCTTGATTTATCATAAATAGATATCAATGTTAGACAACATTTCTCTTGTTTCAAAAGAGTATTTTTTCAATTACATTTGTTTTTTTCTTTTAAGGAAGACCTTACCAAAAAGGCCTGTCATGGTAACAAACTTTGCTGGACGATAAATCATCTCAGACGTTATTGCGATAAACGATAATATTGTTATTTTGAGACCATTTTCAAGTAACATAATGGTAATAATGGTATCAATAAGCAAGAAAAAGTTCTCAAATATCAATAAACTTTAAATTCTAATGAACATTTAACACTGGATCTGGAAGACATTTTAAACATATAAAATAAATGAACAAAACAATGAAAATAACTAAGAAAATAAATCATAAACTCTCTGTAGACAAAATTATCCTTAAAAAAATTAGCTAGTTGAGACCAAAACACCAGACTGAAAACTTTTATCATCCAGGTTTTGGTAGAAAGAGAGAAAACAAAAAATTATTGAGTTTATGTTAATTTACAATGCGATTAATTGATTTATTAATTATTGTGAAAGGCGTAGGCACAACATTATAATTTATAAGATAAAGAGTCAAATTGAACATCTAAGTATTAAAATATAGTAAAAAGAAAAAAAAAAACTTTACTAACGCTCTTAAAAATCTCCAAAAACCCAGAAGTTTCAACTCGGATGTTAAAGATCTCAGTTGTATGAATAAAAAATGTTAAAGTTTATTGGAAGACAATTAGAAGAAAACTAAACAAATGTGGATTGTGTGGATGGGTATTTTGATTCTTTCATGCACATTTGAGAAGTCACTTAATCTCCATGGCAACCATTTAGCCTGGTTGGACGTAGCCCCGCCTTCGAGTCGCAGCTCCTCCCCCACTCAGCTCCTTCAGACTAGCCAGCAGTAATTAGCAAACACCTAACTGGTCTCAGTGAAACGCTGGTAAAAAAAAAAAAGTTATTAAAGGGTTAATGGAAGAGCCATGTTGTGACGACTTCCTGAAGGCGGAGCTTCAGAAAGAGAAGGTCTTCTTTTAAAGAGACAGAGGCCCAATTTCAAGGCGTTAGATTACAAAGTCAAATTTATTTAAAGTTATTTGACACATATCGCAACTAAAGGTAACATAGTTTGTTGATTTTTGCTGTAAAGTGACACTATATTCCCCTTTAAAGAATATTAAGTCCAGTATGTTGACATAAGACAAGCAAAGTATAAAATGGCAGGTGTGAATAAATCCATCCAACAAGATGCAGGATCAGGTTAAGAGAAGATTGTATTTTACTTAAGCTTCTTCTTCTCCTCGCCTCTCGTTTTGTCTCTGACTAACAGACACCACACCAACCCGGTTGGCACCGAGTGGCGCTGGAAAATGGACCCGGCAGAGAAAATCCTGCAGGATTCCCTGGAGAAGCACCAGAACATGATCCGACAGTTCAGAGGTGAGCCCTCCAGCAGGTTCTGGGTCGAACTCGGAGTGCGTAACGCCGTTTGGACCTCAGAAAAACAGCACAGCAGTTCCAGACGCCGCCTCTGTTTATCATGCACACTTCGCCGCCGCTTCTGTTTACTGCTCACGACCTTTTGTAACCTTCAGTGTAATGAAGCGGAGAGAAGATTAAAATGTGGCTGTTGTGCCTGCTGGTTTGTCACACCCTGGTTATAGTACCTCATAAATCAAACTGTGTCCCACACACATGCTGTCTATTTTCTCCTGACTTCACTTTGTGCTCTCTACGGTTTTTGCTAAACTGGAAGCCTGTTTAGACGTTTTATGAATAGAAAAGAGAACAAACATCATTAGTTTTAGAGTTTGATTTGACTCCAGGTTAGAAGAGAGCAGCTGGTCGTTGGGCGAAAGATCAGCAAAAATTAAAATTTATGATCATCCCAAGAGTAAAATTTGACCACATTTGAGCAAAGAGGCGGCGAGTTGCATTTAGACTATTATGAAAGTAAAAACAATCTAATTGGGGAAAATGTTTTTCATGTTTTTAAACCGAAAGGTTTTAGAAAAATATTCCCAATAAAAATGTCCATATGCATTAAAATGTCTTAAATTCATAAAAATTATTTAAGGTCGTATATGTATTTTTTTCTTGTGGATCTTTTATGTCAAACCAATACTCTGCATTAATCATGCGTTCTTTAAAACAGGATTTATGATTTCTAGTTTTTAAAAAGTTGAGAATTCTTCCTTAATAATAATTTTATCTTTCTACTCATCTACAAAAATGTATTTTCCCTCACTTTAATTTCATGCTTTCAGCCTCCTCTCATCTGTTTCTCATCTTTATGAGCGAACTTTCTGCCAGACCGACGATACATTTCTAGTCGTTTTCCATCTGTTATGAGGCCCAGCCGTTTAAACTACTGATAAAACTTTGATTTGTATTTTTATTTCTACCTGTAACTCTGCTCCGTTTGCCACTGACCAGTTTGAGGTTTTTGACCTTTGAAGGGACGGTCTCTGTCCCTGCAGGCGTCCCTGGAGTGAAGCCGGAGCGATACGAGGAGGGTTTGGCCGCCAAGCACTGCGCCCTGTCCTTGGTGGGCGAGCCAATCATGTACCCAGAAATCAACACCTTTCTTCGCCTCCTCCACTCTCATCGCATCTCCAGTTTCCTGGTCACAAATGCTCAGTTCCCAGAGGAAATCAGGTGGGTAGAAAGCAGAAATAAACTCATTTTGCTTAGAAAAAGCCAAACTGTCCTTTAATTTTCAGGGCTTTCATGAAGTTTCCTTAATATTTGGTTTTTAACACATGTTGAGGCTTTTGCTCTTATTTTAATTTTAGAATTTTAATGTTTATTTAGTTTTTTTGAATGTTCACTTTGTTGCAGCTAAAGTGCTTTACAAATAAATTAGTTGTAGTATTGTCTCTAATTTTAATTAAAACATTTCTAATCAGTAGAAAATAACCTTTGTTTTAGACAGGATGTCTGTGCATCCTTAAAAAGTCTTTTAAATATTCCACATGACCAAACCGCTTACAGGACACATGCATACCTACTACTACAGCTAAATATCTACAATTAAGGCCTTAAAAAGTCTTGAGCTCATCACAAAACTGTGTTGGCCTTTGATATGTTAATGACAGGTCTTGTGAATTTGTGAACTCAATTTATTTACATGTTAATCAGCATGAATGCATCACATAAATACGGCAGATTTAACCCAAAATGATAATTTTTATGAAAATACAGCAGCGCACATGACCTGAAATATTTAATTTTGTACGTTCTGTGGGTTTATTCTTTTGGAGTAACTTCATTGGACTACGTGATTTGAGGCTACCGCTAACTAGCTGCTAATATACAGTTGCTAACTAGCTTGTTTGTGTCTATTTAAGTGTAGGTGCAAATTTCTTGCCAGTTGACGGAATGAAGTTTGTCTATTTCTGTGGAAACATAAGTCTTAAAGTTCTTTCATAATGGCCTTTAAAAGTCTTAATTTTGAGTTGGTGAAAGCTGCAGAAATACTGCTAGCATTGTATCTGGCTTTGTTGCAGCTATTATTGTTTTAAAGTTCTCTATAAATATATTAGTAGTTGTATTGTTTCTGATTTCAGTTACAAACATTTCTAAACTGAAGAAAATAACTGTTATTTTCAACAGACTAGTCAATCATTAAAAAGACTTAAATCCATATATTTAAAATCAAGGCCTTAAAATGTTTTGGACTCAATAGAAAGTAATATGTTATTGTGAATTTGTGAATTTTATTCATTTATAAATGGGACAATGCATATTAAGCAACATGAATGCATCACATAAATATGCCAGATTTAGTCAAAGAGGCTAATTTTCATCTGTTGTTCCACAGCAGGTTGATGGACGAGGTTAAGTTGTTATTTTACAATTAACATCCATGACTTAAATTTTGTCTTGACAGGACTATTTCATTTCGTACATTGTGGGTTGTTTTTTTGGGGGGGTTTTTTGCACTGCCTTCACTGTTCTCTGTATTTGAGGCTACTGCTAATTAGCTAACTAGCTTTCTGTCATGAGTAATTGCAAATTTCTCACCAGTTGACCAGATGAAGTTTGTGCATTTCTTTGGAGGTATAGGTTTTAAATTCCATTCATAATGGTCTTAAAAGTCTTAGAAAGTCTTAAATTTTAGTTGGGGTGGGGAAAGCTGCAGGAACCCTGCTAGAGAAATGTCTGGCTGCCTAGTGGCAACATATAAATAAAGTAGAGTTGTTTAAAAGTTTTTAGTTTGAGAATGTGGAACAGCATGACTGCCTCCAAGGGGCACGAAGAAGTCAAAGAGGAAGTTTGAGACGAGTTGTGGCCTGACAGAAAGCTCTGGCCTTCACACTTTTCAGAACTTTTGCTGAATTTGAAATAAATTTTTACTCTAGAAGTATTTCTCCTGATTCAGAACATGACATATCTTATAGTAAAAGTCAGGATTTTGATGGAACTGGACATTTATCTTAAAAATACAGTAAAATCTCTGAGAAGTTCTCTGAAAGTGAAATGACAGAGTTTTTTTTTTTTTTTTTTTTGGTGAGTTCAAATAGATTTTTGCAATGCTCAGCATCTTTAAACCTCTCAATCCAGAACCACTTCAAGGTCGTGAAGACATACCACACTGGCACATCCTGTAGCTCAGCTAACTAGCCTGTCAGCGGCTCACTTATCACACACCCGTCCTTCAAGGTGAAGATAGGACACCAGTCAGCAGCTATTTTTCTTTCCAGCTGAGCTACTGGGTGAAGATGAGCTGTTTCTTTCAGAATGTGGAGAAATCACCTTTTTACAGTCATCCTTGTCATTTAGAAATGTGTTTCTTTCCATGGGCGTCATAGCATCTTAGCCGTTCTAGCTCTGTTCACAATAAAAGCTAAACCTAATGGTTACGATCAGCCTGTAGGGCCTTTAAAGCCTGACTCTATAGGCTTTAAATGTTAGATCTCTCCTCCCAACAGCCATAACTATCTCCAATAACTCTGAACAATTTGAATGAGTGACAACATTTAATTTCCCTTTGGAAAATACTTCATTCAAAAATGAAGTATTTTTGAATTTGAAACATTTCGCTATGTATAATGAATCAATATGAGTTTTAACTTTTGAAACAAGTGACTAAATGCTGGATTTTCTCACGTGTTGAGCTGTAGCAGTAGGTATGCATGTGTCCTGTCAGCGGTTTATCATATGGAAAGCCTTAAAGTGTGCACACATTGTTCCTGTTTCTCCAGGAACCTGGTGCCGGTGACTCAGCTGTACGTCAGTGTGGATGCCAGCACCAAGGACAGCTTGAAGAAAATTGATCGGCCTCTTTTTAAGGACTTCTGGCCTCGTTTCCTCGACTGCCTCAGGGCTTTGGGAGAGAAAGTAAGTTCTGCTGGTTTTAACGTTGTTGGTCTGCAAATTTTAGATGCTTCCCTGCTGCAACGCACCTGGATCCATCGAAGGGTTAATGACCAACACAGGTGTTGGTCATTAACCACAGACTGCTGCTCTTCCCTTTATTTTCAGATTCGGGTACTAACTAGTTACATCTACTTGAGTATTTTTATTTTTGGGAGCGGGAAGATTATTTTAATTTTTTACTTTTACTAAAGTAATTTTATTCTGAAGTATTTCTACTCTGACTTGAGTAAAATTTCTGTTTTCTTTACCTTCTGAATGAAAAACAAATATGTTTTAACCAACAATTCACCACACAGACACCTGCAGTTTTTCTTAAAGTTTTATTGTCATTTTGGTTACTCTACTCGCATCATGTTCACTGCAAACACACAACATCTTGCCAAGTATTTTCTAATTTCTAGTGGAAATATCTTAAAAACTAACTTACAAGTAACTTTTCAGCAAAAGGAGTTTGTTTTAAATAATTCCTTAATATTGATGAAAAAGTTCCTTTGGCAGATTATTTCACTTATAACAAGACATTTTGCCGTGTTATCTGTTAATTTATCTGCCAGTGAAACTAGTTCTTTTCATCGATATCAAGGAATTATTTACTTAACATAAACTCATATCTTTCTAAAAAGTTGTTAGTTTTGTCTTATTTTAACTCTTCTAGCAACTACACAAAAGTTACTTGTTAAGATTTTGTGTTTTTGCAGTGTTCAAACCACATCAAATACCTGAAAAACGCATTTTTACAATTTTAATGAATATATTTTATCTGTATATTGTGAAAAAACTAAAGAAGCTGCCAACTTTTATCTGCTTAAACCGACTTAAGTTGGTTTAAGACTTAAAACCGACTTAAGTCAGTAATTATTGACTTAATTAAGTCAGTAATTAAACTGACTCAATTAAGTTGGTTTAATTACGTATCTTTAGTCATTTGATTGTCCTTTATGCTTTTATGACTAATTGCAGAGAAGAGCTAATTCTCATATGGAAAACAGTTTCATTAATATTTTGAATCGGTTCCTCATTCTTATCATCTCACTGTAATTGCGCTTTATGTTTGATTAAATTAAATGTTTTCTTACTGACTCGAACTTCGGCTTCTGTGAAACCAAGATAAGACGATTCTCTGCCAAACTCTCTAGCGTTTCCTCCAGATGGGATCGATTATTTTTATGAAGCCGTAACCGTAACCATCTTTAATTTGAAACTTCCACTGCCATAAAGTTGAAGATCTGTTTTTTTTGTTCTTAAAAACCCGACCAGTTCTTCGCCTTCGATCCCCTGAATTGATTCTCTGTTAGTATTTAACTAAAGGAGGAAGGAAAAGCAGCGATTTGATGAACCGCCGAGCAGCCAGAGGAAGAAACGTCTCTCAGAGGAGACATCATAACACTCTTCTGCTTATTTAAAGCTTTGCAAGCAAGTAGCAAATTCATTACTCAGCTTCAGAGGTGGGCAAATGTAAATTTTGAGACGGATCACCTGGGATCTATCATTTAACTTTAATTTCACCTTGATCATCATTTTTACTGCAACCCTACATAAAACTAAACACAGGAGGTAACTGCAGCGGTTTGGGGAAAGAACAGGGCTTCATTTATCCTTAATGCATCAAGTAAAGATAAAATACTCAGTAAGTTCATTTTCTGTGGCCTTTAAAAGATTAACTTAGTCACCAAAAACCTTCTCAGGTTCTTATAATTGAGTCATATTATAGATTTTAAAAATGTTAAAATGCTTTTCTTGCTCAAATGGATTCAGTTTGAAACTTTCAGATCCATTCCTGCTCACATGAATTGAACGAATGGTTAAAGGTGATTGATTATGCAGAATTCACATTTCTGCATCAGCCCAAGCATTTAAAAAAAAACAGTTAGAGGTTTTTTGGGTTTTGGCTTCAAAACCCTCTCTATTGTTAAGTCACAATCAGCGGGCACTGCGGCGTTGCCTAGCAACACAAGCTGATTTCCAGCACGTTTGGTCAGCTGGTTTTATCGCTGTACAATGGCTGCTGGACAAGGCAAGTGTTTTGTTGTTGACTCACCATCCAGAAACCACTTTCTGCTTTCTTGTTGGTTGTGCAGGAGGCTCCATTTCTGCTTTTCAAAGATGTTGTAGTTTTTGTTGTGTTGACATAGTTGGGTAACTCAGATGAAACCAGAAGTTTTCATACACCAAATAAAAAGCCATAAACAGTTTTTTTTTCTCCCTCACTGTCTGAAGTTAAATCAGACCAAACTTCTCTTGTTTTGGGTCCATCAGAATCACCAAAATTATTTCTATTTGCCAAATGTCAAAATAATGAGAGATTTATTTATTATTGTCCTCAGGATAAGACATGAAGTTCAAAATCTAAAATATTGATCAAACTTAGACTATTTAATTAAATGTTTTTGCGAAACTTTTTCTTTAAAATCAGAACATCTGGAAACAAATGAACAACTTTATTATATTTTCTTTACTGAACCTCCATGTTTTTATTGTGTATCAGATAGTTTGGTGCTCCAGATACATTATTATATCTGTGAATTGTAATTATTTCATTGGATTATTTAACTATTTCTGGGTCAATTAAAATATATTTTTTTAAAAGATAAAGATGAAAAAGAAAGGAAGACTGCATATTACTGGATATAATACGGAAAGCTTATTTAATCCGCCTGAAGGAAAAAATATTAAATTTTGCTGATTATATTTAGATCTAAATTGTAGCAGATTATAAATCAAGAAATTTACCTGTTAAAATGCTGTAATTTTGTCATCTCACATTTCAGTAGTTTATGCACCTTCCAGATATAAGTGTCTAATAATAAATCAGTTTTATTTTTTCATGTATTGTTGCGTTGCCGTCCTGCCTGCTTCCTGTCTGACAGCCGTCCTCCTTTACTCCACCTGGCCTCCCGCCATCCCGCCGTTCTGCCGTCGCTTTGGGAGTTGTCTGAGTTGTGAGTCCGTGTCAGATTTGGAACGGAGGCAGCTTGAAATATCTCACCTCCCTGCTGCTGCCGGCCAATTATCCTCGTCTCTGCTGGGCTGCAAGGACCTAATGCCACAGATAACCTTCCAGTGCGAGGCAGAAATTGGAGGGAAATGAACCGAAAGCTGCAGTCTTTCATTCTTTCTTTTCCCGCTGCTGTTGCTTATATACCGGTGGGCAGCAGAGACCACCGAAAAGCATCAGTTTATTTACTTTTTTCTTTTTTTTTTGATTAGCCATTTCTCATGATAGCCATTTCCTCACCATCATGTTTCTCTTAGGTTCACACTGCAGCCTGAAGTGACGCAAATCAATTTTTTTGTGGGAAATCTGAATTTTTTTATTTATTTTTTGCTTTCCAAATATAAGCGACGTGTATGTGATCTCCAGTGTGAACTCCAACCGTCACGCATTCACAGTAGATGGCGCAATAACGTCACACACAGAGAGCATGCTCAGTGTTCTACCGTAAAAAAGAAGAAGAAGAAGAAGAAGAAGTGCTCAGTGTTCAGAGACGTAAACGCGACTCTTACCATTTTAAAAGACCAGATTCGTATCGGCTCTAGATCCAGTCCAAAAATCTGCTCTGTTGTTCAGACTGTCGTGAAAAGATCAGATTCAGATCGCATTAGGGCAAAAAAAATCGGAAATAGTTCACTTGTACAGAATTGCTTCTCAGTAGTTCAATTACTTGGAAGCTTAACGATTTGCTTGTAGGTTCCCGTAACGTGTGACTGATTTTTGTGATGACGAATCGCTCACGCTCCGTAAGATGGCGTCACAGCAAAACCGCTCCAAAAATGTTTTTTTTAAATTTTATTTGATTTATTTATTTATTTCAAACATTTTTTTTAAAAACAAGAAAACAAGGAATCAGTAGGACAGAGAAAACATGTGCAAACATAACCAAGAACAAAAATAATTAGCTTATGTTTAAAAAGCAGTAGGAAGAAGTGAACACTTATTTAATCCGACCTCTTGTCTCAATTTAATGAAACATAATACTTACCGAAATTAAATCACATGGTTGCACACTAAGTCATAATAAGACAAGAAAGTCTATGGATAGTAATAATAGTAACAATGATGATTATAATTAACAACTGGACTTGTAGCATCTGAATAATTACCAACTCTATAAATTCTTCTTAATCTGTGTTGCATAAAAATGAACAGAATTTAAATGTCAAAATTTTATATTTCACAAAAAAGACAAAACTAGGGCCTGCAGGGAAAACCTCCAACACACTCAGTCGACCACACAGCCGATTGATACAGGGTTTGATCCGTTGCTTAGCAACAGCGGTGAGTCATGGGGGCGGAGCTTCGAGCGTTTTGCAATGAATAATCCATGAATAATCTCTATCTCACATTAACTTTTACTGTCGTATTCATTAAATAGAAAATTTGACGAGCATCGTTTATTATATTCATATTATATATGATGAGCAGAAAGTTAAATTTTATGTTAAAATGTTTATTATTGTTTGAGAAAGTTTTATTTTTCCTTAAATCAAAAACAACATGGTGCATACTTTGAATGAAAGAGTTTGTATACGAACTCATTGAGAATTGAAAAGAGAATCAAATCGATAAGCAAGATCGATAATGGAATCGGTATCAATAAATTCTTATCAATTCCCTTCAGGCTGCAGTGTGAATGCAGCCATATTATTATTCTCCTTCATGTTGTCACATAATACAGCAGACATATTTTGACTTTAAGCAAAGTCTTTTCATTTCTACTATTTATTATATTTAAAATAAATCCCCATCTGGCGCAGATCATATTCTTTTTAAATTTTTTTCTAGGACAGTTTACTTGAATTTTAGATGTAACAGAATAATTTTGTTATTTATGAGCAGTAACCGCCAGCATTTAAACTCAAATCTTTAAATTATGTATTAGAAATTCAGTATAAACAGTTTAGGGCAAGCCTTGACTTTTTCCTCTTTCTTTATATTTTGCTTTTAGATATTTTAATCAATAATTCCCTTCTGTCTGGTTATCAAACTTTTACTTTTAATTATTTTTGCTTCTTTGCAGTAGTCGTTTTAAATTTACACCACTTAATTCTGATGATCATTTAGGCGTAAAATATTACTAAACTCCATCATGAATCATTTTGAAATACTGGAAAAAAATCACAAGACCTTATTTTACATGTGATAAATAGAAAAACGACTAAAAATGTGTCAGAAGTTGGTATTTTAAGACCAAATAGGTCAGTCATGTCTAAATGGTCATTTTGATTTCTGAGTTTTTTTGCCACTACTTTTATCTGCGTCTTTTTCCCCTGGTCCAGAAACAGAGGACGGTTTACCGACTGACGCTGGTGAAAGCCTGGAACGTGGAGGAGCTGCAGGCCTACGCCGAGCTCATCGCTCTGGGTCAGCCCGACTTTATCGAGGTCAAGGTACGACTGCAACGTCCATAAAATACCTGCACATTCCTGGACTTTTCAATCAATCAGCCACATTTTATTTCCATAGCACGTTTCAGCAATAGCAGTTCAAAGTGCTTTACATCACAAAAACACAAAAATCAACATTACATTTTTCCAAATGTCGCCATTTACACGTCGAAATGATGGTTAGTGTTTATTATGGTACAATAGCAGCTCTAAATTTATAGGAACTCAGTGTTTCGGGTGTTTTACTGTTTTATTGGGTGTTTCTAATTATGTATTCTTATAAGTGTTTGTTTATACAAATATTTAGACAGTTTAATGTTTTCTCCAAAGCTTATTTAATATACTTTGATTAAACAAAGAGATGTCAGGTACACATGCATTTATTTTGTCTTTCTGGATTATTAAACAAGCTGAATATGCACATTTATCTTAACTAAAATTTAGTTTCAATTACTGTTTCCAAACTTGATGTGTTATTATCTTTATACAACAGATAACTATATATAAAAAGATTACATTAGTTCTGCTGCAAAAACAAAAAAATAAAAAAGTCAGAGTTAAAGCTCTTTTATATAAAAACAGCCGAGAGTCGGAGGGAAGAAAAAGGCAAACAAATATTTGTTGATGATATTGTTGTTTCTTCTGTGGAGGCCAAAGTTTTAATAAAACAGGTCTGCCAGATGAAAACATGGAGCTGTAACAAAATCAGTGTTTGATTCTTTTATTGGGTCATTACTGACACAACGCATTTAACTCTACGAGTTTTTTTAAAAATTATTTTATAGTTAAAATTAATATTTTAAAATCAGTTGTTTTAGTTTTTTCATACGTTGGTTAATTTTTAGATACAGAATTAAAAAATAATCAAAAAGTATTGTGATCACGTATAGACTCCCGTCATGTTATTGTTTAGATCTGGAAATTTCACGCATGTGAAGGGAAAAAAGACGATTCTTTCACATGTGTCCATTGTGGCTGCGCCGCCGCGGTGCAGCGATGAATGAAACCTGGAGATGTAGTGTTATTAATGTAATGCACCACAGCAAAGGGGAAAATAATGTAGAAAAAACTGTAAAAATAACTCAAAAAAAATTTTTTTTCTCTCTCCCTTTGTCGGCTACACCACACGCAGACTCGTTGTCATAGCAACTGATAACAACGCCGCTACATGTTTTCAGATTTTAAGACACCAAAAGACACTCAAACATTTCCCACACAAAGAACAGAACATCAGGCCAGGTTCAGGAAATAATCAGGCTTGATGTTTAATTTGCTATTATCAATAAGTGATCGCTGTGTTAGATTAGCTACCGCTGCTATTAGCTAAGCTAATGTTAGCTAATTTAAACACCTGCTCTACTGATGACCTGTCAGAGTTGGTGTTGGGTCGCCTTTTTTTATTTTGTAAAAAAAGGTGTAGATGTGATAATTTCACATCACATCTACATGTTAAGATTGTCATAGTCAAGCTAGCATAGCTGACCTACTTCTATTCTTTATAAATTATTAAAACTTCTTCCTTTCCTCGCTATCTAGTTGTCATGGTGTTGATAATTAGTGTCAAACTGCGTCCCTTTTTCTTTTATATGCAACTCGTACATTCAAGGTTTAGTTTATTTCTACATCTTTAAGCTAAAACCAATGCTAGTCATCATCGGCTAGCAGCTTTTTGCCTTCCAGCAGAGAGATGTGACATCATGCTGCAATGGGTTCATATATTGGTTAGGTATTGTGTACTTCAGAGATTTCATTTTCAAAAAGTTTATTAAATTATTGTCAAACAACCAACTGAATCTGGAGTTTTCTTCCATCTCTTGCTGTCGCCATTTTGCGTACTAGCGTAGCATAGCCACCAGGAGGAGAATGGAGCGCCATAATTTGCCACTTACATTTAAAAGACTAATAAATAGATTCATATACACAAAAACTAAGCATTTTATATGCAGTGCTAGTTTTACAAATGCACCAGATAATTCCATTTGTTTACAGTTTTCCACCATTAATCACTGTTTTTATTTATTTCAGTTAACAAAAATGTTAATAACTTTGAACTGAGGATGAGTCCAGTCTGTAGCTCAGTGTGACATTGATTCATCTCCTTGACCTGGAGTTCCTCATAGATCCACATCAACCAGAGTTGATATTCAGCGGCACCTAATTTCAATTCCACTGCTCAAGAGTAAGTGAATTAATTTGGAGAGGTCGTTTTGGAGACCTCATGCCTTTTGTTCATGAATACAAGCCTCAAACTCTCCCGTCTTCCCCTTCTGTGCTGCTGTCATTTCCACCGCAGAATGAAAAGCTTCCCACAGCCAGCATTAGTATTCATGAAAAACCTGTTCCCACACAAGACAAGTTTCCCACATCCTCTAATTTCGAGAGCATTTTGGCTACTTGACAATCGGGTTTCAATGCTTGATATTCTCCTCAGGGTGACGACTTTCATTAATTCAAACCGGTTGGTGGTGAACTGAACCCAAAGCAGAAAATACAATAGAAAAGAATAGAAATCACTTTTTTTCCTCCCTCAGTGGGGAAATTAAGCCGCAAAGCAATGGGTCAGTCTAATTATGTAGCTTCACACAGGATAGAAATACAAAACATAAAACGATAGTGTTCTGTGCAGTAAAGGTAAATATACAGCTGTCCAGCTTTTCAAAATAGAATTTGACGATTTAAATAAAGAAAAGAAAACCAGATTATATTCAAGAAGTGTAAATAATAGCAAAAGACAGCAGGGATGTAAACATTTAAATTCAAAATGTGAATATTTTTGTACAGTTTAGAGTCAATATCCTCTAGTTAATGGTGAATTAATTATGTCAATAATCATGATTAATCCGAATAATTGTCCCAACAATCTCAAACACGGCAAAAACGCCAAATCTTACTAAGTATTTTTGGTTTAATTTCTAGTGGAAATATCTTGGTACACTTAAAATAAAACAAAACTAACTTACAAGTAACTTTTCAGCAAGAAATAAGATCTTATTTTAAGTCAGTAATTCTTTAATATTGATTAAAAAGTACGATAGAGTAGATTATTCCACTTTTTTCACAATCAACGGTTACGGAGCCGTTACCTAGCAACCTCTGCCAAGACCAGCCAGTTACCTAGCAACCTCTGCCAAGACCTGCCCGTTGCCTAGCAAACTCTGCCAAGACCAGCCCGTTGCCTAGCAACCTCTGCCAAGACCAGCCCGTTACCTAGCAACGCAGTTTTAGTTCAACTGGCTGATTACTTAACTTATGAAATGGAAAAATGTCAGCCAATGCAACTAGTACATTTTCATCAATATTAAGGAATTATTGATTTAAACCAAGCTCCTGTATTTTGTTGAAAAGTTACTTGTAAGTTAGTTTTCAAGTGTAATAAGATATTTGAACAAGAATCTTGGTAAGATTTTTCCAGTGTTTGAGGTTGTTGGGAATAAGGCTTGGAAACGATTAATCGTGATTATTAAAATACATAATCATTAACCAGATGACACTGACTCTAAAAAGGTCATTTGCTTAAATAAAGACATATTTAGAGCAGCAATTAAGCAAAAACCGTACAAAAGTATTCACATTCTTCATTTAAGGTAAAAATCAATCAATATATTCTACCCAGATCTCATCGAGTGGCAAAGATTTAGCTTCATGTCAGTTAAATTTCCTACAAAAAAAGAAAAAAATATCCTATTAACCATCTTTTTCTTCCATTTATTAATCGTTTAATCCAGAAAATAATCACCAGATCAGCCCTACACGGTTTTGATGTTGAGTCAAGCAGGAAAAGATTAACTTTTTATAGTTAAAAGTATTTTTTATCTGCATCTACAAATGATCAAACGTTCACTAAAGGAATCCTGAGTTGTTGCACTGTAGGCAATAAATGCTTATTTTGTTCATTTAAAAAAGGAATATTTCAGAATATTTCAAATTTGTTGTGTGGAACAGGAAGCTTTGTTCAGCTGCTTTTCTTTCTGACAAATCGGGCTTTTTTCTGTCTGCCATAATAAAGCTACCAGATCAAACTGTTATCTTTTCCTTCAGCCTGTTTTCTCTGGTGTGTTGGGAACTGGCTGCGGCCTGCTGAGTGGTTAAGCGGATTCATTTCAGGGCTGTTATTACAGCAATGAACCCAAAACTGTTACCCTATAGGGAAGACTTTGTTCTTGTAAGGAGCTATTGATGACTCCATCTGTGAGCTTCCAGTATCAGAGCAGAAACAAAAAGTTTGAAAGAAACTTTCTGCTGACTCATCTTGGATAAGGTTTAAATTAGGCCCTGTCAAAGGCTGCTTAACCCGACCAGCGATGTTCCTACATGTGAAATTTTGGTAACATTTCATCTGAAAGGGTTTGCATAAGACTGACGGGACACGTTTTATAAACATGAATAAGTCTTTGTGAATGTTTATGACTGTTGTTATGAAGTAAATAATGTCACTTTTAATGCAACTTTGCTTCAAATGTGTCGTTATTTTTCAAATAATGCAAAGTTGGTAGTTTGAATGGACCTTTAATGCAAGTTTTAACTTGACTTTGCATTAAAAGTGTCATTATTTACCAAATAACACTTCAGACTACTTCATGTTTGACTGTCATGTCAGTTTTATACAGCCCTTCAAATAAAATATTACTGACATTTTTCTCCTACACTTGTAAAATGTAATGCTAAATCTCAATTTTTGGGAACTTGTTTCTGTTTTAATTGACAGCAATGAACAAGTTATCAGCAAAGTTTTGTTGTTTATTGCTGGGGGCCCCTTTCAGCGAGACGTCATACGAATAAATCCTGCAAACATGGGCAAACAGCTGCTGCTAGCCGAGGAGTAGCATCGGTTTTAGCTGTTAAGCCGTCAGCATAATGCGCTAAAACTTGAATGTACACCTGATTTATAAAAGAGTAATGGGGATGCAGAGCTTTGCTGATTGTCAACACAACAACTAGACAACGAGGTTTGAAAAAGTTTTAATTACGGTAAGAAATAAAATAGAGTGAAGGAGAGGGAAGTAGTTCAGTTATGCTAACTTGACTTTGACAACCTTAACATAAAGATGTGCTGTGGAATGTTTCAGTTCAGTTACAAAATAAAAAAGTGACTCGCACACCAACTCTGACAGATCATCACCAGAGCAGGTGTTTAAATTAGCTGGTCAACCACCGCAGTGTTAGCCTAGCTAATAGCAGCCGTAGCTAATCTACCACAGAGATCACTTATTAATAATTGTAAGATAGAAATCAAGCCTGAAAACATAAAACTACATGTTCTGAATGTTCTGTTTTTTGTGTGGGAAATGTGTTTTTTAGTGTTGAATCCTGACACAACAAAGTGGTGGTGTTTTCAGTCGCCATGGCAACGAGTCTGTAGCACAGCGGACAGAGAAAAAAAGTAGTTTTGAGTTGCTCTTTAACGTTTTTTTGCGTTATTTTTCCCTATGCTGCGTTGCACTGCTCTAATTAGTAATATCTACATCTCCAGGTTTCATTTAGTTACAATAATCATTGCATCGCAGTAGTGCGGCTGTAATGGATGTAAAACAATCATCTATTTGCCCTCCAGTGTTGTGCGCATGCATGAAATTTCCAGATGTAAACAATAATATGCATGGGATCTACACCTGAATATTTACCCCAAAACCATCTTCAAAGAGTTGCAAAAGTAAGACTGAAAGTCATATCTGTAGTTTTTAGTTCGTATTCCCATCTTTATAAAGATGTTTGATTCAATTTGAATTATCTCTTGACCTCAGGCACAACGCTGAGAAGTTTCAGTTGCATTGTGCGGATAATCTCTGTGTTCGTTTTCCACGCTGTCAGTCTAATCTCTTTCGTCTTTTCTCCCCTCTTAATTATCTCCTCTTATCTTTCTGACCCGTCGCTTCCCCTCTTCCTGCCTGCGAGCTCCTCTGTATTGTGACGAGATAAAAACCCGGCGGCCGCGCTGAGCCGCAGGCGGGCTATCGGCTTCATCATGAGCCCAGTAATTGGTGCATCCAGCCTTGGACTGGTGACAGTGTGACAGAGCTGCTCAATCACATAATCGACTCTAAAATTAGCTGTCAGCGCTGACTGATGGAAAGCTGCTGCTGCAGTTCAGAGGTCATCTTACAGCTGCTGCTGTACTTAAGATAATGGAAACTTCTTATATGTTGTTCTTATATTCATACCTTATACAGCCGTATAATCACACCATTTAAATAAACACAGGTAAGGCACAGTTAAAAAAACCTGTATTACTTTAATGTGTTTCATTGTCATTTTATGCCACAGTTCATTAAAAAATGGTCCGTAAATCTTAAGAGGAAGGAAAAAGATTCTTGGTTTTCTTAATACTTTTAAAAAGCACATTTACTACAAAAACCTAACCATATGAAATAAAACGAGTGAAAGTACATATATATTTTTTGTTAATTTCAGAAAAAAGGTGAATTTCATATATATATTAATTACACAGAGTGAAATATTTCAAGCTTTTATTTCTTGTAATTTTTAAAATAATATCCTACAGTGAATTTAATTTTAGTTCAGTTTAATTTGAATTAATTTAGAATTTTATGAGTACTAATATATACATATAAACCACCTTTTTCTTCCAGTTATTAATTGTTTAATCCAGAAAATTATCACCAGATCAGCCCTACATGGTTTTGATGTTGAGCTGAGCAGGAAAAGATTAACTTTTTATAGTTATTTTTTTATCTGCAGACGCATTTACAAATGATCAAACATTCACTAAAGGAATCCTGAGTTGTTGCACTTTAGACAATAAATGCTTATTTTGTTCATTTAAAAAAGGAATATTTCAGAATATTTCAAATTTGTTGTGGAAAGACAGAAAATAATAATAAGTCAGTAACAAAACGACAATAGTAACAGAAAGTTTTGTTCAGCTGCTTTTCTTTCTGATAAAGAAAAGCATATATATATATATATCACCTATATATAATGATATATAATGATATTTTCTTTCGCAGATCATAGTTTGGATCTATAAAAACTGTAAATTACATGTTTTGTGTGTTTCGGCGCCACCTTTGTTATCACCATCATCCCGTCTGATTCCTCCAGTCGGTGTAATTTATGGTCGTCTGTTCAGATGATGTCCGGTGTGAGATTTACCTTCTGAACCGAGCACCGGTCCCGATTCCTCTCCTGCTGGAAGAATTGGACCATCAGAGGGAAAACATTCTGCCAGCGGCGTAAATGAGATAAATCTGGTGCAACACGTCGGCATTGGGCTTCAGCAATCAATACTGACGATTTCCAAAAGAGGTTATTTAAACCGGAAAGGAGGGCTTGATTCCTCGCTTCTACACGACTCGGTTGATGCGAAACATAAAGTAATTTTCAATCTCTGTTGTTGCCCGACTCTGCTACGCCGCTGTGATTTATACCAAGCGTTGGAGAGATGATCTTTATTCTGAGGGCCTCCAGGCAAGGCTGATAACTCCAAGGTCTTTCATCAATTCAGCACGGCGTTGCTGCCCTTGCCCCCAGCCAGCCACCGCCTTACTGTCTGTTACAGAAATACAACCCGCTAATGATGCAGTACGCTTTCCTTTTGTTTTTGTAGCTTTTGTACAGATTCACAAGCAGTCGTTCAGCCTCAGATACCCAACACTTTATGTCCAATCGGACGGAATATGAAGTTTATACAAAGATTTTTAATGAAAGTTGATAATCAATTTGCTGTGCAATCAGTTTGTCACAGAAGTTATTGTGATGCACTGCAAAAACAGAACGTGTTAAGTATTTTTGGTCTGGGTTCTAGTACAAATATCTTAGTACGCTTGAAATGAGACAAAACTAACTTATAAGTAACTTTTGTGCAAAAATTAGGAGCTTGTTTTAAATAATTCCTTAATATTGATGAAGAAGTTTTAGTTCCACTGGCAGATTATTTCAGTTATAACAAGGCAAAAATATCTTCTTATAAGGGAAATATTCTAAAATCTGGTACTATTTCATCAACATTAAGTAATGATTGACTTAAAACAAACTTCTTTATCCTGTTTAAAAGCTTTTTTTTCAGCTGTTTTGCAGTTTTCTGGTTCACTTTGCACTAATCTGATGGTGGAATAAACAAAATAACAAATTAAAAACAACAAATAACTTTGTTGTTGCGTTCATATGTCTTATTTATTCAAAAAATGTAACGTCAAAAAGGGTTTTTGCTTATTTGCCCTAATACTTTTTGATTGTATTGAATTTGAAACAGGTTTTCTCTGTTCTTCCTTTCTAGTGCAAACATCGTAATAAACTTGAAATAAGACGAAACTAACTTACAAGTAACTTTCTAATAAGAAATAGGAGCTTGTATTAAGTAAATAATTCCTTAATAATAATGGAGAAGTTATAACATTCCACTGCGCCGTTACCTAGCAACCCCAGCCAAGTCCAGCCTGTCACCTAGCAACCCAGTTCTAGTTCCATTGGCAGATTATTTCACTTATAACATGGAAAAATATCTTGATATAAGTGGAATAATCTGTACTTTTTCATCAATATTAAGGAATTATTTACTTAGAACAATCTCCTATATCTTGCTGAAACGTTACTTCTAAGTTAGTTTTGTCTTATTTCAAGTGTGCTAATATATTAGCATTAGAAACTAGACTAAACATGCGTCAGTGTTTTTGCAGTGATGCGTCCTTGTCCGTTTCAGGGCGTGACGTACTGCGGGGAAAGCTCGGCCAGCAGTCTGACCATGGCGAACGTTCCCTGGCACCAGGAAGTGGTGGCCTTCGTCCAGCAGCTGGCTGACATGCTGCCTCACTACGAGATCGCCTGTGAGCACGAGCACTCCAACTGTTTGCTCATCGCACACAACAAGGTAAGAAGACCTCAGCTGCCGAGCGCAGATGAAAAACCCAGTGCAACAATAAGCAGTAACAAGATGTACAAATTGAATATATGTTTTCCTCTTTGGGTTCAGCAAAATGGGTTTCAGAAAATTTTCTCCTCTGCAGAGACAGGAAGAACATCATTTGGACTCGGTTTTATCAGGGTTTTTTTTTTTAGGGATTTATACTTTTCAGAACACCCTGTTCCACAAGCTAAGCCTTCCACTCAGGGGAGTATTATTCATAAAAGCATTTATGTGAAATATTACCAATGTTTGGTGCTCAGGTGCAGCAGAGAATGATGGATTGTGAGAATGTTACATTAAAATAAAAGCAGGAGTCATTTTCAGAACAAAATCCACTGTCAAAATGTGACGGAGTGGCTTTCTGTGAGGAGGTGATCCGCCTTCGATTCCTCCAGAAACATTCAGCTGGGAGAGGACGCAGCAAACGGGCTTTTAATTTTGTTTTTTAATACAAAATAAATAATACTGATTTAGGCAGTGGCATGTAAAAACTGCTGAGTAGAGATTAGCACAAACATTTGCTTATATGTTGCAGAAATCTAAGGACCTAATGTTTACAATCTCTGAAGTCTGTTTCTTTAAATGCAACATTAATCTACACAATAATAATATTCCTCACGTAAAAGCAAAAACTACTAGCAGTAAAACTCCTCTTATAGTCGTCTTTTTCCAAAATGTTACTAAAGTAAATGTAGCCATAACTACCCACCTCTGAACATAGATCAGAACAATATTAGCAGCTTGATGTCTGCTGAGAAAAACTGCAACTTAAACAACTAAAATGAATAAAATGGATCTTTTAAAGGGGACCTATTATGCAAAATTTATATTTTGCTTGTTTTTTTGTTTTTTTTAAACTTCCACTTGGTTCTCAACTGCTCTTTAAAAAAAACACCCAGACGATTTTAGACAATAAGTTACTGGTTTGTTTGGTGTCTGGAAAATGAGCCGTTTCAAAAACCTCCACAATGTAACAAATCAGCAGGCACTGTCCTGTTACCTAGCAACCCAAGCTGAGCTCCAGCACGTTTGGTCAGCTGGTTTGATGCGTTCTGCAATGTAAAGATAAATGTTTTGCTGTTGACTCGCTATCCAGAAACCACTGGCTGCATTCTTGTTGTGCAGGAGGCTCCACTTCTGCTTTTCAAAGATGTATGTTTGTACAATTGTGCATCTGTTTGCAGCCATTTTCACAAGTGAATGTAAATGTTGAGTTTTGGGGGCGTGGCCAGCAGCAGCTGATTTGGATTTAAAGTGACAGGAGGCAATAAAACAGCTCATTCTGAAAATAGACAAAACTAACCAGACTAAAATATCAAGATTTGTGATTTTGTGTGAAAAATGGATTCAACATGTTTTGTATAAGCCATAGATCTATCCTAACCTGTACAAGGAAACATAATAGGTCGCCTTTAACAATGTAAAACTGCAAAATTATCACTCAACAAACTTCTGATGCATTCTCAGTCTCTTTTCTGTTAGTTTGAAAAGGTTTTAAGACAGAATGTTAGACGTTAAAATCCTAAAGCTATTAAAGCTTTAGGGCTCTCCAGGTTGAAATGCATTTTGCTTACAAAGGAGCAAAGAGCTGCTGGAGATTAAACCACAGCTGTGCTAATTGGTCCCTAACGGTCAGAAACAGGATGTGAGGAAACTCTGGGGTCGTAAATTATCATGGACAGCTAAACGATAATTTACTGGCCGAATTTTAGAAATTTAAAGATGAGCTGTTATAGACCTGGAGGAAAATATTGTGACCATCCAGAAACTCTGAGTTCAAGTGTTAATAAAACGCTTACTGCTTACATTTTATACACGGAAACAACCTGGTTTGACTTTTATTTTGCAAACGGAAGAATCAGATCCTCATTATTTTTGTTTGTGTTGTTTGGTGACATCAGTTCTATTTATTAATATAGAAACATTTATGCATAACGGTTTACAGGATAGAAAATGAAACATAGAAGGACTGCACAAAATAAAAACATGTTAGACAGTTATTAACATCTTAAAGTAAATGTTTCAGAGTTTATTTGTTGGATTATTTGATTAAAAGCTGCTGTAAACAAAAATAGTTTTTAATTCGATTGAGTTTATTTTTGTAGTGCAAATTTACAACAAGTACCGTCATGAGGCACTTAAAAAAATCATAGTAACAAATTTTACTGGAGGATAAATCGTCCTGGTAACTATTGCAATAAATTGCAGTATTGTTGTTTTAAGACAATTTTCCAATATATTGATCATGGCCTAAAAATGTAAGTTCAAAAAATATAATTTTTAAATTTTATTTTATTTTTAATTAAACAAATTTGATAAATAAAAGGTGTATAATTCTTATATTTAATGGAGTAGAAGAGGATTTATGTTAAAAACAGTTTATTTTTCTTTAATTGTGCTTCTAAATTACAAAATTGCACAATACTTGCTAGTAAAGAACAACTTATTTTTTTATTTCTATGTGTTTGACGTCATTGGAAAGGTGAGAATCCACACGTTCAGAATCTGTAAATAACTCAAAACGATTCGTTTTGACGTATTCGTGACAATAAGTGAGTTAAGAGACTAATATTTTCATTTCGGACATGTATTAACATGTTATGTTATTATGGGGCAACTTAAGGTTAGATGAGTGTTTGCTAAACACTCTAACAGTTTGAGAAACACTGAACTATCAGAACCAGAACCCGGTTCAGTCCAATCCAAGTCAGACTGTAAAGGAAACTGAAAATATGGATCAACCCTGAAAAAAATGATCAAATGGAATCGAATTTAATTTACTTATAAACAATAATTAATGACTTTTGGTTTTGTCATTCATAATCCAACGGATTTCGAAGAGCTTTTTGTTCCCAGTGCAAATGACAGAAAATGTGAGATATCAAAGTTTAAAGTGCTTTAAAGTCTCATTTTGTTATTTTTTTGTCTGCAGCAAGTTGCAATATTCCCTTTTATTTGTTGTTGGGGTTATTGGATCATGTTTCTGTCTCTGTTCTGACTCTGCCAGACATGTTCGTCCTCATAAGTTAGAAATAAAAACAATATTTTTCCTTCACTTTGTCAAAACGAAAGGTGCAGATGAAAGAGCGAGCGCATAAACTGATTCTGTTCCAGTTTAAACCCTGATTTAAAATCCTCGTCTGGAAAGAGGTGAGAAGCTTTGACTTTACAGAAAGCAGTAGAAACTCTGTGACTATCAGCAAGACAGCATGCAGTCCTGTTCTGCGCAGATTGACTTTGCTCTTGGAAATATTACCCAGACCCAATAAAAATCATCCTGTCTCATTACCGGGAACGTTTATTCCCAACAGGCGTTTCTTCTCAAGCCTCATTAACAATGCAGCAGGTTGGGTTTATTTTTTCCTCTAATGTCACTCCGTAAAGTACCAAACACATCCAGTCGATGCTTCCTCAGCAGGAAGGTCGTCTGCAGTGCAAATAAGTGTTAGTCCGCCAATGCGCTCATGCTGGATCTGTTTTAATTACTTTTGTGATTAAAAATAAAACAATATTAGGAATAATGTGAGGCATTAAAGTTTCCTTATTGCAAAGAGCTGCATTGCAGTCGTCTGCTGGGCCAGTTTAGCCCCATATTTCTAGCTGTTCAGGAAGGTTCAACCTGTAACCATTATGCCGTTCCAGTCAGCTTGACCTCTTTGAAAATTGAACTTTGCTGGACAGTTTGCCCTGCTGCACATTTAGCTTCCATTTCAGCCTAATTTTGATTCGACTCTGTTCTTTGCAAAAGTATTCTGACTTACTTCCACATGTCCACATGTTATTTTTTAGGTTACAGCTAGGACTGTCGCAATAAGAAATAAATCAATTAATCGCATGATGAATTCAAATGAGCTCAGTAATTTCCATTTGCATGTTTTTTTTCTCCCAAAAATTGAATAACTAAAGTCTCAAAATTGGTGCTTTGGTCTCAATTAAACCTTTTTGAGGGAGTTTTATTTACAGAGGTTCAGAATCAATTTTATCTGCTCTTTCTGTTATTTATTTATTTTGGATATTTAAAACGTCTTCCAGTTCCAGTGTTAAAGTTCCTCAGAATTTAAAGTTTATTGAACTTTGAGAATGTGCTCTTGCATTAGTAAGACATTATTATTATTATATAATATGAAAATGGACTTAAATAAACCAGTATCATTTATCACAATCATTTCTGGGACAATTTATCATCCGGTCAAATTTCTTATGGTTACAGGCCTGTTGGAGAAATTCTTTAATCTCCATGGCAACCATTCAGCTGTAGAAAATGCCTGGGTGGACCTAGCCCCGCCTTCGAGGTACAGCTCCTCCTCTGAGCTGCAGTTTCCTAGCTACCGAGCTTCTGCCTCACGCCCGGCTCCTTCAGACTAGCCAGCAGCAATTAGCAAACACCTGTTGGAACTGCGTATCAGCTGAGCTCATTATAGAAGCTACTTCTCTGAGCAACGTTGGTAAAAACTGTGATAAAAGGTTAACAGAGGAGCCGTGTTGGGACGACTTCCTGAAGGCGGAGTTTCTTAAAGAGACAGGGACCCTATATATAAATCAATTTGATTGATTGATTGAACGCAGTGACTTGATTGTGCTGGAAAGTGGTACTACACTGCAAAAACACAAAATCTTTCCAAGTTTTTCATGCAGATATCTTACGTCACTTTAAATAAGACAAACTAACTTACAAGTAACTTTTCAGAAACGTGTAGGAGCTTGTTTGAAGTCAATAATTCTTAATATTGACAAAAAGGTTTCTCAATATTTTTATAAGTTAAAAAATATTGCAGATTTTTTAACTTATAACAAGCTATTTTCCCGTATTATAAGTTAGTTTATCTGCCAGTAGAACTAGAACTGTGTTGCTAGGTAACGGGCTGGGCTTGGCTGGGGTTGCTAGGAAACAGCCCAGTGGAACTAGAACATTTTCATTAATATTAAAGAATAATTTAGTTAAAACAAGTCTCCATACCAAGCTTAAACGTTACTTTTTAGTTAGTTTGTCTTATTTCAACTGTGCTAAGATATTTGCCCTATAAACTAAACCAAAAATACTTGGTAAGATTTTGTGTTTTGCAGTGTATATATGCCTGTAAAATACATAACGCCGCCCCTTTAAATGTCCTTTTTCTTCCAGTTCAAGGTGAACGGCGAGTGGTGGACTTGGATCGACTACGACCGTTTCCAGGATCTGGTCCAGGCTCACGAAGACAGCGGCGGACAGCAGAGCTTCTCGGCCTTGGACTACACCGCCAAGACCCCCAGCTGGGCTTTGTTTGGGTCAAACGAGCAAGGGTTCGACCCGGCCGACACTCGCTTCCAGCGGCGCAACAAAACCAAAGATATCTCTGGATGCTGATTCTGAAGATGACAATGAGTTTAAAGAAACAGCTTTATTGTTCGGCTCTTCCCTCTTACTTGTTCTGTTTGGATCTTTAAATGTATTTGCACCGCAGCTGGATGAACAGAAAAATGACCTTTTTATTGTTTCTTTTTTAATGGATGTATATACACTGTTCAGTTTTTAATCTTCTTGATTTCTCGTTGTTAAACTGGATTGTCCTTCAGAAAAAATTATATTTTCCGATTCCTCTTGCTCTTTCTTTCTGCTTGTACTTTTTTCTTATTCCAAATTTCAGTTTAAAAGTTTCATTGCTTTTTTTGTGTTTTTTTTTTTTTTTTAAACATCCCTCTATTGTCAGAGTATTTTATTTCTCAGTCAACTGCTGTCAAAATATTTTGGCCACTTAAAATAAATGTGTTTGAAATAGAAATTGGAAAAATGTTTAAAATCTCAATGGCATTTTTAGAACTATTGTTATGATAGTTAAACTCTCCTTGCCGCCTCCCGTCATTTCTTTTTTATAAGGTTTTAGCAACAATTACTCTGGTAAACATCCAGTAAGTCGTGTTTAGGGAGTAAAGCGGGTTCCTAGGTGGTTCAAATCACTTTCTATTTCTGCTTTTTATTTGAAAATCAAACCTATTAAAGAGAAATGGATTTAAAATCATCCATTTTGTCTGTGTCACCACCATGTTTAGCCTCTTGGTGACATGAAGAAGCTAAGAATAAAATATAACATCTTATTCTTACATCCGGGGCGTCAAACTCATTTTCATTTTGGGCCAAATCAAAAATCTGAATGTTCTTAAAGGGCCGGCTGAGCCAGAATGTGTTAATAAAAACCCATTAAGCTGTTAAAATATTATTAAAAGCTGTTTGTTCAATAAGTGTTTCTTAAAACTAAATAATATTGAGCATCTTCCAATATCTGGATGGACTGATCCCACACGGATCAATCAAAATCACAGATTTTTAGAAATATTTTAAAGGAATTTGTGCCACATTTGCGTTAATGTGTGATGTTAAATGAGACTTATTGTCGTATCGATCACAGACTATGAGGTAAGGCTGAAATAGAAATTGCAGCAAAAATCAGGAAAAATGTGGGAATCTGTTGATTTTGAGTGAATTTTGTGTATTTGTGAAAAACTGGATTACTGATGTAAATGGAGTCCAGAGGGCCACATTAAACGCTGCGGCGGGCCAGATTTGGCCCCTGGGCCTCAAGTTTGACACACACGACTTATATTTAAGAGCTTTAAGGATAAACTTTGGACCAAAACTACTTTTAGTTGCTTCATCACTTTCTCAGAGGAATGCTTTAAAGAGGCTGGATGCCTGAAGGTTAGTAAGAACCTCAAAAGGATGAGTTGTCTGCACTTCTTCCAATAAAGACTGAAAACTTCCTGACATCGACAAGAGGGAGGTTTCTGTTTAGATTGCTGTGAGCTACAGTTTTCTTTAATTTGTTTCAGTAGTTTCTTTAACCTCTTCAGGTCAGTCGGTTGTTCATGAGCCGGAGAGAAAAATCTGAAGGATGATTTTCCATCTCTTAGTTACTGAGGTAACGTTGTTTCTGTCTTTACTGTTTGTGTGTTGTGCTCAAAAAAAGGACCTCACACTATAAAAACACAAAATCTTACCAAGTAATTTTGGTCTAGTTTCTAGTGCACTTGAAATAAGACAAAACTAACTTACAAGTAACTTTTAGCAAGATCTAGAGGCTTGTTTTAAGTAAATAGTTACTTAATATTGATGAAGAAGTATCAGTTCCACTGTCAGATAAATTAACTTATAACATGAAGATATCAAGTAAAATAATCTGCTGGAGGAATAAGTACTTTTTCATCAATACTAAAATAATTTACCTAAAACAACCCTCCTCACCTGTGGGGGGCGCTGCACCAAGAATCCCTGACAAGAAAACCTCTGAAGAAGACACTGAGCGCAAACCATAAACCAGAACAGAGTTTCAGATTTTAGCCGTTCTAGGATTTTTGTTTTGTTGTTAAAACACCAAGAGCCATTTCTCCCTCTAGTGCTAAACTCATGCGTTAGTTTTGGTTGTATTTACCCAGAATGCCCTGCTCTGTAGTTCACTTCCTGCTTTTGGAGCCGCTTGGCGTTCATATGCATTCAAACTGAACCAGAGTTCACTTTCTTGGTCCACATCAGAGTCTGACTACGTATCCAGACCTTCCTCAACGAACCCAGACTTTTTTATTTCATATTTTAATATAGTTAAAAGTGAAATTATAAAATTCTCTTTTATATAACTACTAATTAGAGAGTCTTGTGCTGAGATTGTTTCTTCTCTGTTTGTGGCTTCTTGGTCTTCCTGATCTCACCTTCAGCAAATCAACAGGTCAGTAAGACTTTCTGCTTTGTTGGAGTTCATTAGAGCATTTCCACACTCGCCTGTTTGATTTGCATCAGCCTCATTTCTGACATCAAACCCATTCAGGCTGCAGTAAAGTTTCATTTGGCTGGAAATCTGCGGAGCTGTGGGGGAATGACCTTGATCCGCTCATTTACAAACCCTTTCTTCAAGCAAAGTGACTTAATTAACCAAATGACCATCTAATGGAGGCGTCGCCTCGCAGGCTGATGCTTTGTTTCTGCACTGGAAACCTGACAGCTGACTGGTAAACCACAAGGGATCCGATGAATCATAACAAATTCAGCCTCTGAAATGAGCGTTAAACTGCAGGCATGCAGCAGAGAGATTAGGGGAGATATGTGCTAATTGCCTGCTGTGTGTCCTGGATCTCTCTGCGTCTCCTCAGGCTCACGTCATGCGGCCTGTTTCACAGATTCCTGGCTCCGTTTCCCCCCCATTCAAAACAGTTTGAAGGTTCGGATTTCCAGTTTAATCTGTAGTGATTTAAATTGCCCAGTTTAATCAGTTCATGCTTTTTTTTTGTAGATGTCAACCTGCGGACATCTTGTGTGCTTAAATGCAACAAAAAAGAAAAAAAGAAGCTCTTTTTTTAAAACCTTTTCTTAGAGTTTTATTCCTCTGCTCTGCAAGGAAACCTGGTTTTAAAAACAATCCACCTGACAGATCCCTTCACTGTTTTTAATTAGCTTCTGTACTTATAGCAAATGTTGCATTTTTAACTTGTGATTCTCATTAGCACTAAGCAGAAATAAAAATGCAGACTATAATGTCCCCATTACTGCAGGATCGTCTGCATTAAAAATCAGCTGCTGCTATTTTTGTCCCGATTACACAGGATATTAAATCCACTTGCAATATTTCTTCTGCTTTTAAAGTCACATTCAGCTTTTTGGTTATTGGCTCAAAATGAGTTCAGGAAAGATTTAATTCACACACAGTTATTTCAGTGTAATTTCTGCTACTCTATCCAATATCAATAATCATATCTGCATGTTTGTTTTATGACTTTAAGATGTTTGGACCTTATTCACTTTAGAGCCACTTATTTTACACAATCAGTAAAAAAACTAAAAGTAAAGAAAAGTCTTCCTGTTTGAGCCCTGTGTTCATAAGTGTAATTGAATATTTATTATTTAAGATGTGACCTTTGACCCTCGCCTTGTCTTCTCTTTTATAAAGCCACGCATACCATCACAGTCAGCTGCAAAAACACAACATTTTACAAAGTACTTTTGGTTTAGCTTCCAGTTTTGTCTTTTTTTAAAGTAAACTAACTTATGAGTAACTTTTCAGATAAATATAGGAGTTTGTTTTAAGTCCTAAATCCTAAATGTTCCTGAAAAATTGCAAGTTCCACTGGCAGATTATTTCTCTTATGACAAGACATTTTTCCCTTTTTATGAGTGAAATAATCTGAACTTCTTCATCAATATTAAGGAATTATTTACTGAGAACAAGCTCCTATGTCTTGCACAAACGTTACTTGTAAGTTAGTTTCGTCTTGTTTCAATTGTACTAAGATATTTGCAGTAGAAACTAGAGCAAAAACACTTGGTAAGATTTTGTGTTTTTGCTGTGATGAGTCTCTGTAACAGGACAGTTTTGTTATTCTCATCTTGAAAGTTTGGAAAATGTATTTGAAGTTGCTTGTGAGATTTGAAATAATGTTATTTCTAACTAAAGAAATAACATTTAATTATCAGGAAACTCCTCATTCAGAGTCTTTGTCGACTTCTGATCTCTTCAAATGTAGAAATGTTCCCTGATTTCAAAACTTTGGCTGAAGCCGTGCTTGTAATCCCAGTTTTCAGAGTTCAGATTTATTCCCCAGATCAACATCAAAACCCAGAGAAATTTAACTCCACAAAAACAGCGACCCGTCCAGGTCCAAACGGACCAGGAGGAAGTAAAAGACGATGCATTCAGGCAACAGCAGTCTTATTGAATATGTCATTATGATTTTAAAATTAATGGGTGTAAATAGATTTTTTTTTTACTCCATCAGTCAAAATGACCCAAGTCTGCCCACTGCGTCTTGATCCGACTCGAAAAATCCAGAAATGTTTGTTTGAATGCGACTGGAGTTGGGTTGGCTGCAACAAAATACTAATTAATTAGTCAAAAATTATGCAACTTGATTTTCTGGGTGTGTTTTATTTAGATTCTCTCGCGATAAAAATGGCCAATCTCTCTTTTTTTTTAAGTGGGAAAAATTTTGTCGGTTTATTAAATGTTTATTTTTCTCACTATATATGACACTGTTAACCAAAAAACAACATTCGAGTGAGAATTACTGAGCCAGTAACAATTATTTTATTTTGCTGTTGGAGACAAAGTCAAAATAATTTATTTAAACTTCATTCAACAGTTGAATGAAAACATTTTTATTAGTTGCTTCACACCGAAGGTTTGATTCTAATTATTGGACAGAAACGCTGCTGCAGTTATGATATTTGTAATCAAAGATGTATAATGTGGAGAGTTACTAAAAATGGAAATCCAGGAGTGGCTGTTGTAAATAATAAATTCCTCTGCGAGCTTCTGGGAGAGTGTTTTTTTTTTCCCCTCGCTCTCCAGAAATGTGTCGCTCCGGTCTTTTGCTCACTGTCACACCGAACACATTAGCAGTCAGAGAACACAGATGCCTCACATTTGGTGGTTCAGAGGAAACTGAGCGTACTGTGAGAGGAGAGCTTGGCGGGGAAATGGACGTCCAAATATAGGTTCAACATCATGAGCATCATCAGAGGAAGAGGACATCTTAATGGCCGCCACAAAATTCAGGAAACGGAGGAGTTTAGGAGGAGTTACTGCGCAGAAATGGCTCAGATAATAACTTTTATAGAGAAAAACTAATGATTCAGCGTCACGTTTAAGTCGTTTTGCTCCAATGATAAATGCAGATAAATGGTTTTCCTGTAAGGATAATTTGCTTCTCCGCCATTAGCACATTTAGCAGTGAGTGAATGAGCTTGATTGACAGCGCTAACACCGTCATCCTGGTTCTGATTGGTTGTTTTTGGTCGAAATGGTTCATTACTTTAGACAGCAATAGTATCTCATGGAGAAGGTGGAGGAGATCTTTTCACAGATGATCTGTCTGACAACAAACTGTCATGACACAGAAAACCTTTTTTTAAATTAAAGTTATGTACTGTAGCTTGAACAAAATGTAACAACATAGCATTTTTTGATAAAAACTAATGGTTCAGATTCACTTTAAGTCCTTTTGGGCGTGGTGCAAACCAAACTTTATGTATTTTTTATAATTTTATTAAATATCAGAGCTAAATATGATCATACTGAGATGACTCAGCCATGCCTGATTTTAATAAATAAACTTCCACGCTAAAACCAAGCATAGTGAAGAATGAGCAAATAATATATTGAAGGAAAATACATGTGTTGTATGAGACACTGGATTTATAAAGCTACACACAGGGGGGGAAGTTAGGACATTCCAACGGCTGCTGAACAACAGGGGCGCCAAAAAATATTTGTTTTTTCTTTGTTTTGTTTTAAGAAATAGAAACTTTTTGGGGTAACCCTGTTAATAACAACATTTATTATATTGTGTTTTTAAAATATGTTTTTAGCAACAAAAATTAAACGCTACCACATCCATATTTGGACTGAACCCCCCCCCCGGATCTGCATGAAATGGTTTCTTCCTGCTTTCCGCGGCGTTCAGCGGCGGTCAGGAAAAGACAGTTGCTATGCTGTCAATAAAAGTAATAAAGTCAGGTTTAAGAAAAGGAGGGGGGAGAACAAGAGTGTCAATTTATAACCAAGTTTTTCTCCGAGAGAGGTGGGTAGACTGTGAGATATTAGCAACCGTTTAGCATCGTTAGCTTAGCTACAGGCTACTGTTTGCTTCCATTCGCTAGCATTTAATGAATGAAGAAAAAATTACCATGTTCCTTCATTTCACTTGTCCCTGTACCTTTTACCACACTTAACAACAGGTGAGTCAGTCAGCAGCAGCTCTAACCCCGACACCAGCATGACCTTTGACCCCTGACCCAGTGTAAAAGGTGAGGAAGTGATAAGCTAGTTAGCATCATTCCAGGGAATCTGTGGATTTTTTCAAATAATATTTATTACTCACAGAAATTCAGACTATTTTTATAAAATGAGAATAAAAAACAACCTTCTGTCTGGACTGCAGCCAGTTTATTTTACATTTTAAATTAAACATTAAAAATTTAACAATAATGTTTTGGTTGGTCTTTAGCCTGTGGGGTGTTTGTTTTTCCAATTCATATTTTTACCATGCTATTCATACATTTATATATTTCACAACTCTAAATATTTAATTTGCAAGCTAAATATTTAGTTTGGAAAATACAAATTGAAGTTGCTAATTAAATATTTTGCTTGAAAACTAAATTAGGAGATCATTTTGTTTTCTAGTAAAAGACGATAAATATCTGGAACTAAATTAAATTTTTTTTTTAGGATCTTAAATAAATATTTAATTTATCAAGCTTGATAATTCAGTGTTTACTTTGGAAGCTAAATATTTATGACCAAGATAAATATTTAGTTTAGAACTTAAATTTTTATTTTGGAACTAAATATTTAGCATTCTAAATAAATATTTAATTTGCAAGCTAAAAATATTTAGTAGGTAAACTAAATATTAAGCTTAAGAGTTGGATAGTCAGTTATTTAGCTAAAGATTTAGTTTGCAGGCTAAGTCCAAGCTAAGTATTTAATGTAGAAAATACATTTTGATTTAAAAAAAATTCCTGGTTAGTTTGGAAAAGACATTTTACTTTAATCTAAATATCTAGTTAATAAAATAAATATTTACTTTCTTGACTAGACATTTAATTTGCAAGCCAAAACTTTAGTTTACAAATTAAATATTGAGCTTGTGAGTTAAATATCTCATTCGAACTATTACATTTATAAATGTCTGAATAACATGGTGAAACACTCATAGGTTTATTATCTCCCAGACAAGCTAAAGGAACTTTTTTTTTTTTTTTTTGTTGCTGTGTACCTTTATAAATAACACCCCTCATCATTTTGCAATCTTTAATTTTAAATAAAACTGAAACATTTCCACAATTTATGAAACAACTGCAACGTAAATCTGTCAAGTTTCTGTGCGGACTCGGCTGTTTTCCTGTGGATAATAACACAGTGAAATCGGGGGAAATGCTGCAGCAAAAAAAACCAACCAACTGACATATTTTGGACGTAAGTTAGGAAGCGTCTCTTTATGTCACTGCCTCAAGCTGCTGACTCAGCAGGAGGAAGAAAACGAATGCCTGAGTGCCTCAGGAGACGCTTTCTGCTCTTGTCAGAGGCTTCAGGCTCCTGGATGGAGAGCAGAACAGGGAGAAAGTGTTAGCTCTGCTCCCTCACAGTGAGAAGGTGATTAAGGTCAGGTTATTTATGTGTGAAGGTTTACTGGTTTCCCTGTTTTCCTCCCAGAATGGAAAGGTAATCTAGATTTTATCACTGGTGCAGAAAGACGCAGACAGTTTCGTCTCAGAGTTGGTTTCAGGAAATGACTGTAACCAACAGCAGAACAATGTTCTTGCTGAAAATCAATGGGTGGATGATGCTTTTTGAATTATTTTTTAAATTTAATTAAGGAACGATAGACAAATGGTTGTTCAGGTTAATTTCCTTTAATTAATTGTTGCCTTTTATTTATTTGTTGGTTGTTATAAAGATAAAACTGGCTGCAAACATTTATATAAAACCTCTAATTTGTCTCTTTTAAAGCTGCAGATTAACTTTTGTAGCCATCAAAGTAGTAGCTGCCATACCTGTCTCGCTTTTCGGTTAACTTCTTTGCAGAATTGTCAAGATTTTTAAATTATCGGCTGATCTTCAAAACCTGAGAGACCCCACACACGACGATAAAAGAACGGTTGATATAACAGGCTTTGTCGTACCAATTTCCCTCACCAACATTCAGATTTCAGACGGAAAACCTCCCAAGACTAAACATGTAAACAAACATGGCCGACTGGGAAGAAGCAACAGCCATGGTTAGTGGGCTGTTTATTTTAGATTCCCATATAAGTTTTCCTTCACATCGCTTTCTGATTTGCTGCGCGTCACATTTACTAGGCTGCATTTCTGTTTTTTTGAGGAAAAAGATTTAATTAAAATAAATAGCTATAGAGAAGGAAGTAGGTCAGTTATGCTAACTTGACTTTGTGAACCATAACGTGAAGGTTTTGTGTTTCAATTCAGTTAAAATAAAAAAGCACCAACTCTGACAGATTATGTAGAGCAGGTTTTTATCTCTACCACTGCTGTGTTAGATTAGCTAATGTACCATTGCAATCTCTTATCAATATCACAAAGTAAACATTAGGCCTAAAAACATAAAATTGTAACAGGCTAAATGTTCTGTTCTTTCTGTGGAAAATGTTTGCAATGTTTTGCGTAAAGGAAGTTGATTAAAATCTTGAAAAATAGCGAATTAACCAATAAGAGTTACATGGACTGGACTCCAAAATCTTAAAGCAGCGATTAAATTAGCAGCTGAAATTGTTTGACAAGAAATATGTTTGGTCTAGAGAGAGAGAAGACTTTTAAATACAAGAATTTCTACTTTGTGGATTGTGAAAAGGGATTGAAATAATAAAAAGGAGCTCCTCATAATTACTTAACTTCACATTAAAGCTTCTGGATCTGAACTGGTTATCACAGTTATTCATAAGACTATCAGTCATTTAATTTTGATTATGTGATCTGAAAAAAATATTGTTTGGCAGGAGCGTGGCTGATGCCAGTATACGCATTTTTGACACTGAGATTTATATTCTTACTTAGAGAACAAAATAAAAAGGCAACCGTTAATTTTGTTTTGGAGACAGACTCCGTCTCCGGACCGTGGGCGTTCAAAGCGCCCAGATCTGTGAGTTTCAGTGCGACTGATGAATCTCCTGCTTGTCTTGGGTGTTTCCTGAATTTTCTAAAGCAGGGAGCCTCCACAACGTCTTTTTTTTTTTTAACTTGTAAATCACAACAGCTTTATTTGATTTCAGCTACAGCCAAATCCAAGCTCACGGCTTTGGCAATGATGAGTCTGTCTTCACAGAGCAGCGTGGCGCTTTTGTTCTGTTTGTGAAAAAGAAAACTCCTTCCTATCATCTCTCACAAAGACATTTAGAAGTCAGAAGCTTCATGATCCTCTGCAGCTGTCAGGCGGCATCAGGGAGGATTTGAGTTTTGTTGCAGCAAATCCACAGCAGAGCCGCTGACGCATTCAATTCAGTTTTATAAAAAGTTGGACGAAGCCACTGGAGACACAGAGACATTATGACTCATTTTTTGAAGAACACAAACACTCTAACATGAATGTGCTTCATCAACAAAAAGTCGAGTCATCTGAACGAGGTAAAAAACTAACGTATGTATAGGTTCTTGAGGACGAAAAATATAGATCTTTTCATAAAATCTAACATTTCAAAATATGAGTGGCAAATACATGTTGATTTTTACAAGTATTACGTGCATTAATAACTTTTTAGTGCCATTTGTAATATAAAAACAAAATAAAAGGGAATAAAGGCAATTTCACAGTTGGTGAAAACTGAGGACTTGAGTTGCTTTGACAGGAACAAAAATCCTTTTTTGCACCACATAATATAGACAACAAACCAATGCAAATCATTTACAGGGAATATTAAACCATTTTTGCTCACATTAAGATCATCAGCTCTAATTGGGACGCATTGAATCCGTCCAAAGGAGAAAAACGTATCCATGGTGAAGAGATAAAGAGACGCTGCACTGAAAAAAATCTTTGACATCTACACATGCTGCAAAGCTGCATTCAGTATTTGCAGAAGAGAGGTGATCTGCGCTGGCTGTGAGTTGTAAATAACTTTACTAGCCTAATTGGAAATAGTTTAAATAGTTGAAATAATGTATTCTTGCTTGCTTTCTGCAGGAGACATGCACAGTACAGTAGCTGCTTGTTTAGCAGCTACTGAATAAGCAGCTACTGTTACATTAACAGCAGGTGGTGTGATGGTGAATTCCAGCTAAATACAAAACAGGAATCAATAAGTGACACTTTCTAAAGACTGGACTTGATTTGTTACATGCAAAAAGATTTACATTAGTTTCAGTTTTATGACTATTTATAAAATGAAAAAAAACTTGCAACTTCAATTTGCTTTTGTAATGAATTATATTGAAACTGTTTACATCCATTCCAAGCTGTTCATTGTATGCTGGTGATGGGCTTCTGAAAAACACCACTTCATATTCAGACATGACATGGTCTCTTTTTTGTGCAGTTATACCGATGGTGTATGAAATGTCCTTTCTGATTAAAACTGTTCCCACACTGGCCACAACTGTATGGCCTCTCTCCAGTGTGGATGCGTTGATGGGACATCAGATGTGACTTTCTAGTGAAACTCTTCTCACAGTGGTCACAACTGTATGGCCTCTCTCCAGTGTGGATGNAAACTCTTCTCACAGTGGTCACAACTGTATGGCCTCTCTCCAGTGTGGCTGCGTTGATGGGACATCAGATGTGACTTTGTAGTGAAACTCTTCTCACAGTGGTCACAACTGTATGGCCTCTCTCCAGTGTGGATGTGTTGATGGGACATCAGATTGGCTTTTTTAATAAAACTCTTCTCACAGTGGTCACAACTGTATGGCCTCTCTCCAGTGTGGATGCGTTGATGGACTATCAACTGTGTTTTCTTAAGGAAATTATCCCCACACCTGTCACAGACATAAGTCTTCTTTCCAGTTTTGATAACCAGATTAGGAAAAGGTGAAAGGCTCCCAAATTGCTGTCTGTTCTCTTCAGAATGGGATGGTTCATCCCTTTTTCTGTCATCATCTCTGCTCATACAGTCATCATTAATTTTGTTCCCGTTGATGCTGCTATAATTCTGTGGAACCAAATCGGGAGAAACAGGGAAAGAAATATCGTATAATTTTACATCATAATTGTACAAGACAGAATGAAAGATTTGTCATAACATCTTGTAGACCAGTGGTCCCCAACCTTTTTATCACCGTGGACCGGTCAAGGCTTGGCAATGGCAATTAAAAAATGTTTGCCCCGATTTCCCTCTTATGTCAATCTTAGAACGTTCGGAGTTCTAAGATTGTCACTGCGATAATCATAACCGATCATTCTGCATTGTATGCTGTGTTAAGTAGAATGTCAGGACCACTCCGATCTAAAATTGGGGCTTATTCAACATTGTCTTGGCCCTTTTATCGCTGCCTGTGGGGTTTTCCCTGACTGGGAGCGAGAACACAGACTGTTGAATGTGACAGGTAGCCAATCAGAAAGCGCGGTGACGTAAGAACGGAGGGGAATCCCAAACACCTGACATGGCGTAACTGAGAGTCAGGTTTAGTACACAGTGCAGCAAATAGAGCGGCCGCTCCCGCAGTCTTTTATCAAACGTCTTTTTTTTTGTTACGTCTTTTATCGCTTAAAATGAGACAAACTATCACTGCTTCTACATCGTCATCCGTGTTTGATTATTCTAAAGTCATGTATGGTATGTTGGGGTTTTACTGGATTTTTTTCAGGAATCGGGATGTTTGTGAGTGGAATCGATTCTGTGTTGCTCCTGCCGTGTGGCTGGACACACGAACTGATTGAACCTGTTGGACTTTTATCAGTTCTGTGGTCACAGAGATTTGGAAAATCGGCCTACAATCCTTAAATCGTGCCGGTGTGAACCAGACCTAAAACTCACAAGCTCTACTCTTCTCGTCTCGACCACTGCTAACGCTCTCTGACTGTAGTCGCCATGGTAACGTTTACATATCCCTTCAAAATAAGATACAGATGTGCCACAAAAACGAACATTTTACAGAACATTTCTTCCTAGTTTAGTCACACACAGAGGGAAAATGAATATGTAGCTGCATCCATTAAGGCAGGTGGTAAACTAATGGTGCGTTCACACCAAAATCGTTACGCGCATCAAAAACGTGTCTGACGCTTCAAGTTTGACGACCGTGTGTGTCTGGTTGTCACGGCCTTCTACGTTCCAAAAGCCAAAATTTCCAACAAAGGCCGTGGGTGGTAACAGGTGGTTTGATTTGCACTCACTTCCGACTTTATTGTTTTGTAAAAATATATATGATTTATTTCTTGCAAAAGTAGAGAGAAAATAATTACTAAAAATGTCTTGCAACTTAGTTGAAAACGAAAAATAATCTCAATTTGATGTTTGAAGCTCTAAAAAGTGGTCAAAAAATAATTTCCAAAACTTCTCGTCAACACACCAGACATTTACTAAACAATAGACCTCCACCAAGCACCCGGTGTGTTCTTAATTACCGTAATTTCCGGACTATAAGCCGCGGCTTTTGTCACACGCTTTCAACCCTGCGGCTTATACAACAATGCGGCTTATTTGTGCATTTTTTTTCTAGCGGCGCTCAAGCAGAAAAGGTAAGAGTGAGACAGGTGGAATATGTGTGTCGAGGAAGACGCAAGTTCAATGTAACTTAACACTTCTCAGTGCACAGGAGGAAGATGAAGAGGCTCTCAGTGACTTTTACTGGTATGTTTTTTTAACCAGCCCTGTTAACGCTGTGTTACTACCGTGTTGCTGCTGTTACTGCCGCGTCACAGGCACTGTTTGGAAAGAAAAGCTAAGGTATATTATTAGAACTTTGAAAACTTTCTGTGCACCGTTTGTATGTAGGCACATGCGGCTTATAGACAGGTGCGGCTTATGTGTGTACAAAATAGTTTTTCCTTTCAAAATGTACTGGGTGCGGCTTATAATCAGGTGCGCTCTATAGTCCGGAAATTACGGTTCTCAAATTAAAGGGAGGGTCAAACAATTAAAGTAATCTAAACAATTCCAAATATAAAAATTAATTACAAATTTTGGTTCTAAACTAGCTTAAATATATTCTAACTACCCTAAGAAGAAAACTAAATTGGTAGAAATTACAATCCACAAAATTTTGCATAAATAGCCACAACACTGGTTTACGTTCAAAGTCTATGTGGAGGCGCGTCGAGGGCGCGTCAGCTCAACCCGTTGTTCTCTGTTGGATGCTTCAAACCTGCAAAATGCTCCAAAAGGTTTGAATCTCGCTGCGCTTGACGCTCAAAACGCTTTTGGTGTGAACGCAGCATCAGCCTTCAGAAATCTAAAATGCATCAGGTTGAACGCATTTTCAACCTGATGCACTGAATTTTAATTAAATTCAATTCAAATAAAAGCAAACAGGAAGAAAAATGGTTACAGACACTTTTTCTTTTTAAAATAACAGATAAATTTAGCTAAAAACGTAAATCTGGGTATTTATGGTGTTATGGCTTGGACTTGACTGGACTGTTGGAGAAACTCGACTGTTTTCTAGCAGAAACCAGGAAGTGTGAGTTAAAGAGACGATGTGCTAAAAATAAAACCTCTGACATCTACCCATGCAGCAAAGCTGTTTGCAGGAGTTTCGCCAGGTGAACAGAGGTGATCTGCGCTGGTGGGAAGTTGTAAATTATTCTATTATTCTAATTGTAGATAGTTAAAATAGAATAACGTATTGTAGCCTTTATTCTGAAGGTGACATGCGAAGTAGAGTGGCAACGTGACGTCGACTGATAATCCCTACAAGTTATGCAGAGCCAGATCTAAGCCTGTGGCTTGTTTGTTGTTGTCATAGCAACTCCATAACAACTGGCTACCAGGACGACTGTCATTTAAAAAGTTCCCAGAAGTGTGATGTCACATGAGAAGCAGTTTGTTCTAGATTTCAAGCTCTAGCAAAGTTCAGATTGTGAGGAATGGTGATGCAGAGGCCACGACTGCCTCGCCAGCTTTGTGACAGGATAAAATCAGCAGGAAAACCTATTTACGCACTACTAAAAGCATAGTAAGCTGGACATTTCCTTCACATTGAAGCAAAAGATGAAAATGTAACAATTTAACTAGTAGCAATTAAATAGGTTTAAAAAAACCCCAACAGATCAATATATGCAGAGATGGATGAAAAGAGTCCCTAAAGGACATGTACATCTTGAAACTACAGAGACAACTGCTGTGGCTCTTCACTACCGCTGTGTTGATGTCAGTAGAAATGTGTATTTTCTCTAAACCAACTTAAACTACCAGTTTACAGCAACAGTGTGAACTCAAGTCAGAAAGCATCACCTCTGGTAAAGACGTCACTGCGACGCTCACGTGAGTCTCATCATCCACCTGAATGTCCTCCATTTGTGATCCAGCTCTGTTGAAGCAACACAATCAGAGAGAAAATTACATGTTGCCAGAAAATTTATAAATAAACATGTTTTTTCTTTTAAAAGTCAACATATGGGGTGAGCTGTGGTGGCGCAGGGGTTTAGCACGCCCCACATTTGGAGGCCTTAGTCCTCGACGCGGACGTCGCAGGTTCGACTCCCGGCGTCCCTTGCCGCATGTCCTCCCCCTTCCTGTCAGCCTACTATCACAAAAAATACGAGCCACTAGCGCCGCAAAAACTCTTCAGAGAAAAAAATGATTAAAAAATAAATAAATAAAAGTCAACATATTTTGTCTCACAACCAGTTTGACCGAGAAAAAAAAAAAAAAACGAACTAAATTCATAAACATAGAAGCTAAAGTGAAATCGAATACGCGCCCTGTGCTTACTTCAATGTGATTAATCATCTTTAGTCAACTTCGGTTTTAACTTTGCTCAGGAATAAAGGTCACTGTGATTATTCATGATTCAAACACAAAGCTATCCTCAGATATTTTCTACTCTAAACTACAGAATACAAACTCACCGTTCAGCAGCGACAGTTGTCCAATACGTCCTTACAAGTTTGTTGTTTGTTTTGATGTGATCAGTTTGGCTGATGCTTTTGGTTTCCAAGGCAACCGATGGCAAATGCAGTTTAAAAGATTCAAATTTGAAAAGTCTTTTTTGGATACGAAAATGGAACCAGAATCGGCTTTATTCACATTTTTGCACACAAACAAGGAATTTGACCTCAGTTCCACTTTGCTCAACATTTTAAATGTAAACGTATAAAAACAAGAATAAAAAATTAATTCCTTTGTAAGTATTTATATCTACAATGTTTTCATAGAATAGGAAGACAAGGTTAAATTTGTCAAATTCAATTCCAAAAGGGAAATTAAATGTTGTTGCAGCTAATTCAGTCTTCATAGAGTTATTGTAGATGGTGATAGCTGTTGGTAGAAAAGATCTCCTGTAGCAGTCTGTTTTACAGTGAATTTAAAGAAGCCTCTGACTGAAGACTCTCCATCTCATGAAGAGGATGATGAGGGTTGTCAAAGCAACACTCCAGGAATGTTTTTGATGAGGGAATAACATTATAGCATGATATAAAGCTAAAAAATGTTGATTTTACTTTATACCACCTCCCCCTCCTACATTCAGCTCCTCCAGACTAGCAGCAGCAGCAATTAGCAAACACTCAGCTGGAACTGCATGTCTGCTGAGCTCATCAAATGAACTGTTGCTCGGTCCAGCGTAGTGGAAAGGCATCGCTGTGATGAGCTGAGTGTCAGAAAGAACCGGAGCTTCTTAAAGAGACAAGGCCCTAATTTCAAGGTGTCAAATTGCAAAGTCAGATTTTTTTAAAATAAAATTATGTTCTATTTATATAGCATTTTATTAGGACATTCAAAGATGCTTTACATGAAATCAGTAATTTCCTTCCACACACTGATGATGGCAGGATACTGGGTTGTAGCCACAGCCGCCCTGGAGCAGCAAGAAATAAATCAACTAATCACATGATAAATTTAAACAAACTCAATAATATTGTTTTCTCTTTTCTCTCCTTCTACCAAAAAGTGCATAATAAAAGTTTTCAGTCTCAATATTTGGTCTCAACTAATCCTTATTTGACATTTTTGTTTACAGAGACCTCATGGGACGGCTGGTATAAGTGGGCTAGTAGGGCTAAGCCCTCCCTGACATTTACAATAAAGTTGTTAAAATAAACAACTTAAAAATAACTATCTAAAAATAAATACATTTTATAAATAATGTATCACATTTTGTTAAATTTTCAAAAAACCTGATGTCAAACCGCCTGGATCTTTCCGAAGTGCTGACTTCTGACAGCGCTACTCAGCGTTACTGTCTGTAACGGCACAGAATGATTGACAGGCGTCTAGCCACGCCCCCTCCGTTTGCAGCTCATTGGGGCTCATTTTGGTTGGTCCAGGGCCACAGGATTCATCCAATCAGGATGGACTTTCCTCCAGCTCAAGTGTGTGGGCGTGGTTTGGCGTAGACTGAGAAGGAGCGACGGCTAGCAATATTAGCGTAAACCAGGTGGATTATTTAACCTTTTTGCGTCCCAGAAAAGTCGTTGGAGTGAGTTTCTCTTTAAATAAGTTAGGCCTCATTTAAAAATATGTTGTATCTTGTTTAATTTTATCAGTGTGATTGTGTCCAGTGTTGGGGAATTAATTTGGACAACTGCAAAGGCTCTTTGCAATTGGTCTTTGGTATGTTTCCATGATTGCTTTTTTATGGTTGTCTATAGCAAGTTTTCTCCTTATTTTTCAAATTGGATGGGTCTCCCATTGGAATTAGAAAAAAGAAAAGAAAAAAAAGAATACATATTTCTGTTTTGTTTATTTATTTTGGATGTTTAAAATGTTTTCCAGTTCTAGTGTTAAATATTCATTAGAATTTCAAGTTTATTGATCTTTGAGAATGTGTTCTTGCATAATTATACAGAATGGTCTCAAATCAGCAATATTATTGTTTATTGCAGTAACTTCTTGGACATTATATCGACCACCAAAAGTTATTGTGGCAGATCTTAGTCGAACAGAAGCTAGGCTGCCATTTTGCGCAATCAGCCATTTTGATAAACACCAGCAGATAAGGCAGGTTAAATATCTTGCCCAAGTACACAACAACAGAGGTAGGTAGAACAGGAATCGAACTGGTGACCCAACGATTGAAGCGAAAACTCTTACCACTGTCGCCACCATTACCCGTTTTTTTGTTTAATATGTACAGCATTTCTACAACAACTGAAGCTAACATGGTTACTTGGCTATGCTATAAAATAGTACTATGTAATAATGACTCTTTCCACCATCGTAATAACAGTTTATGATAGGAAATACCACAGCTAAAGTCACCACAGTGAACCAGGTGCAGTAACAATAAATGACTCTGTCAGGGCTTTAAAGTGTTACTCGCTAACTCATAAATTAGTGTGTTGTGTGATTTCTTGTAAAATAAAACACACAATTAAAGTGCTTTCACATAATTTGTATTGAAATGCCTTAACTCAGGTCTTTGTTGACCTCTCTGAGATCTTTGCATGTCAACCAAATTAAATTTTAGACCTGAGGTGAACATATTTCATGTTGATGAGACTTCTTGTGGCGTATAAGAGACTGCTTGTGAATATAACACTTCCCACACTGATGACAGGCGAAAGACTTTTCCATGGTGTGGCTGCGCTGATGGCTCTTCATATTCTCTTTCTGAGTGAATCTCTTTCCACACCGGTCACATTTATATGGTTTTACTCCAGTGTGGATGCGCTGGTGAACTGTCAAGTTAATTTTTTTGGTAAAACTTTTCCCGCACTTATCACAGCTGCATGTCTTTAATTCAGTGTGGATGAGCTGATGGACCTTGAGATTGGCTTTCTGGGTGAATTTTTTCCCACACTGGTTACAGCTGTATGGCTTCTCTCCAGTGTGGATGCGCTGATGGACTGTTAAATAGACTTTTTTAGTGAAATGTTTCTCACATTGGTCACAGCTGTATGGTCTTTCCCCAGTGTGCGTGCGCTGATGGACTGTCAAACTCGCATTGTGGGTGAATGTCTTCTCACATTGGTCACAGCAGTAAGGTCTTTCTCCCGTATGAATAAGCTGATGGCCAGTCAGATGCCTTTTCTGAGTGAAGCTCTTCCCGCACTGGTTACAGCTGTATGGCCTCTCTCCAGTGTGAATGCGCTGGTGATATCTAAACCATCTAAATTTGTTGAAACTCTTCCCACACTGGTCACAGACATGAACCGTTTTACTAGTGTTGACCGGCTGAGTGGAAACACTCTCTGAATTCTCTCTGCAGTTGTCGTGGTCGTGCTTTTCCTCAGAGTCGACTGGCTGATTTGGCTTGTTTTCACTGCAGCTGCTCACAGCCTCATCCTCATAAAATACATTCTGGAAGATGCAAGTCTCCTCCTGTGAATGGAAATCAGATGAAGGCTGAAGAACTGAAATAACAAACGTTGAGCTAAGAGCTTGAGAAAGAAGAGGAAAAACGAATAGTTTAAAACAAAAACTTTATGGTGTGTGCTTTGTTTACCTTTTTAGATAAAATAGGTTTACTATATTGATTTGCAGTGTCGCTCATATGTGCCATGCAGATATGAGCCGCTTCAGAGCAATGTTACCACATAGTTGCGCATATTTCATGACAGTGGGGTTCCTATTTTATTGCTTGTTTATTTTCTTCTATGCAAAACAAGAAAAAAATCCACTAAATTCAAACAACTGTATTGATAATAATTGTATTTTCTGGGGGTTTTTCTGTTGAGGTTTTGTTTGTCTTTAGGGGCCTTGAAGTATTTAAAACAGGGCTTAATGAGATTAGTTTTATATAAAAGATTCACCTGAAAAATAGGAAGAAAATATTAATAATTTCTCTGTCCACACTAACATATTCTAATGATAGGAAAACTGAGGGTTTGTAGATTAAAAGAAATGGCTGGAAAAAACTCTTAAACTAAGAGATTTACTAAAAAAAAACATGGACATGTCTGAGTTTCAGAAGTTGAATATTTAACATTTTTTTTAAATTATTTTTTTTTCTAGAATTTTTCTGAGATTAATCTCAAAATTTAAAAAAATAAAGAAAGAAAATTCCAGCAAATTTTCAACCTATGGATCTCAGAAATTTTAATGTTTTTTTCTAGAAAATGTCTGAGTTTGTGGTGGAAATGTACTCTGTATTTAACCTAAATGGAGATTCTTAAACCACTAATTATTTGTGAGCTTTTGTTTTACTTTTTTTTCCAGGAAAAAAAGAACTAAAACATTTCTGAGTTTCTAAAGTTCAACATTTTCGACTTTTTCAACTCCAAAATTTTCATGTTTTTCCCTAGAAAATTTTTTCCCTTTGACTTTTGCAAAATATGAGTAATAGACAAAAAGCAGAGATGAACAAAGTTTACACATTCCTGATAATGGAAGGAATCTTGGAAAAAATATGGGTTAAGTTTTATTTATTTAAACAAGCAAAATGTACTATTTTCTTTTGATTTTACATGTTTTGATTGGCTACCTGCCACATGTAACTAGTTTGTGATTTCTTTTAAAATGAATAAATAAATGTTATCTTCTGGTTCAGGTGTACTTTCTATGTTCAGAAAAACAGCTAGAATCTCCACCCAGTTGTGGCAGCGCCTTGTCATACTTCATGTCACCATAAAAATGTTGAGTTGGATGTGTAATACATAAACAAATCTGGTTTGAAATACTGACACATATTAAATTAGCTCCACTTGCAATGAATAAATAAATAAATAAAATATTTTTTACCTCCACACCCCTAGGGGGCGTGCCTCACATTTTGATAATCACTGCTTTTCTTTCTACATAGTGACCATTTTTAAACAACACACCTCTGCTGAAGGCACAACTGGATTATTTATGTTGCTGTCATCTTCCTCCAGGAAATCCATAAGTTTCAGAAAGTCCTCCATTTTGTGATCTTGTTGAAAAATACGGCGAGTAAAAATTCACAGCAGAAGTCACAATAACAACAAATGGGCTTATGACTGTTTTAACAAGCTAGCATGTTTTGGTTCGCTATTAGCAAAAACAAATACAAAAGATTTGTCTTATGATATCAAAAAGTGCTAAAATACAGATGAGGCGAATGTTTTTGTCCCAGGAGAAACACACAGCAGTTTTTGGAGGAATCACAACAGAAATATATTCACTGAAATTCCTGTTTAACTAAAGCAAATCGTCAATAAATCAGAATTAAACACAAATTGATAACGCTTATCAACTAAAAAAAAAAAAAAACAACAAAAACATTTACTGATGGAATGAAAACTGAGGGAGTTTATGAAAAAGTTACTGGATTGCAAAACCTACCAGAAACGTCAAATAAGATGCAAAAATGAAAATACAAACAGTACGATAGTTTTGAGGGAAACCAGGCCAGATCAGAAGAGTCCAAACTTTCCATCAAGTGATAAAGTTACCGTCTATCAGTGAGAGATGTCCAGTCGGCCGTCGCATGTCTGTGTGTTTTGATATGACCTGTCTCCGTGGTTTCCATGGCAACAGAAGGCAAGTACAGTTTCTAGATTTCTAAAAGTCTTGAGAAATTTGAAACAAATCATTTAAAGTTCTTAATATTTTTTTTTAACTTCGACAACTTCTAAAAAAAAGTGGAGATGAACTGAATCCACAAAAATTTTTTTTTTCAAATTTGAATCCAAAAGATAAAATGATATATAGATATAAATATAGATAAACTCAGAAATGTTGTATAAGAGACTAAATTTTCTTAAAATATATATACATCTTTTAACTATTTAACTAACCATCATTAACTAACCGTTAGCTAATCACTAACCATCCAACAACTTGCATTTATAATCTATTAGATCCGATTCTTCTGCTCTTTCTCCTCGTTACAGTGATGGACTCTTTGATTGGCCTTTCAGGTCAGGCCTGTAAATTACTTGTTTTATTGCAAATAAAGGCACTTTTGATAGACAGACACTTTTTATTTACTTATGTTTTCTATATTTTCTGCTTGTTACTGTTGAAATTTATTGACTCAAACAAGAAATTATTTTTAAAAAAAAAGGCAAATCATGGTGTGCATTTAATATTTACACATACAGCACATCTTTATTTCATTCATTATTAAATAATGTCTGTTCATGATAAAATAGTTTAAAAGCAAAACATAGAAGTTTGCATTTCATCGTCCCACTTTAATGCATTTCCATATTTTCTCTTTGTTCAGGAAATGCCTGCCATTAACTTTATTATCTGCCAACATTGAGTAACAACCAGACGCAGGAAAACTCAGCAGACTCTAAATCACTGAATGTCCTCTCAGCAGACGACGTCCCTCGTGTCCCTCGTCTCATATTGAGACACCAAATGCATCCTGATTCCTTTTTATTCAGATCTTTGCTTCTGCGATCACATCGAGTCTTCCCTTTATTCACTGAAGCAAACTGATGATAGGAAATATTAAAGTTCACCAAGTTCTCCTCTAAAAACACCAGATAACTTTTTGCGTCTCTTTATTTACTGGGCTCCTGTTGGACGTAGAAAAGCCTTTTGTCTGAACCAACACACTGATTCATGCTGTAATTCATCACAGAGTGTTTGGCTCGTCGCTCTTCTTCCCGGCTCCGTCGTGGAGATAAGAGCCAGAAACATTTGCTTTGTGCAGAAAACTGATTCAGGGTCACTTGGTGGGTTTGTGCTGCGTTCAAGTTTTATTTGGAATTCTGAAATTCCGACTTCCAGGTCTGAAAAGTCAACTGGAAGCAGGGCTTTCATTCTAGTTTTGTTTTATTTCATTGTGACTTCCTGTTAGTTAGTTTTTATTATTTTTTTAAAGTGGATTTGCTGGTTTTTATTAGTTAGTATTAGCTAAATATTGTTTCATTTCAATGTAGTTTTTATTAGCTATATTAGTAGTTTTAGTTATTTCATACTTTGGTTAATTTTTAGGTTCAGATTTGAAAAAGGTCAATGAATTGTATTATGATTATGTATGCATTGTATAATGAATACTCAGCAGAAAGAAATTTTTTTAATGTATTCAATTGAACAACCAAATTGTCTCTAGTGTTTTCTCCCGCCATTTTGTGGACTAGCATAGCATAGCCACTAGGGGGCGCATGGAGCGCCGTAATTTACTGACAGCTGACGTAAACTGCTATTTCACATCAGTTTGAAAGGCTAATAAATCTATTTATAAACACGAAAACGATTTTACATCTATAACTTTGGTGTGTTTTAGTTAGTTTTATAAATGCTCCATATAGTTCCAGTTAGTTGCAGTTTCCCGCCATCAGTTAACGTTTTTATTTATTTCAGTTTCCGTTATTTCGTTAGTTTTAGTTAACTGGAATAATCTTCACTGGTGGCGGATTTCAGCAGGAAACTGAAGGCAACTCACGCGTTTCAAAATGGCCGCTCCTCACAACAACAGCAGTAAGATGAAGAGTAAACATGTTTATTTTATAAAAGTGCGTCTACTATCAATGTTGCATCGGCAACTCTAAACTGAATAAATTAAAAGTTATGTTTGTTTGTGAAAATAAATTAAAGTTACATTTTGTTAACAATGCTTATGGCCGTTCCCATTTATTGTTGAAAATAAATAAATAGCACAACAATATGCATAATTAGATTTAAGTTTCTGAAAGGACATTTTAAGTGCCACCGTTTACTGTTTTTTACTTAGAAAAACATGAAATAAAAAAAGGTTTAGCCTTTTCAATGATTTTGTAGGAGAACTTTGGAGAAAAAAATATGTTTTCAGATTTATTTTGCAAAGTTTTATGAAAGTATATTAAATAAAATACACAATTATTTTGCATTTTGTACAAGTGTTGCACAAAAATGACATATGTAGACATTTTGATGATCATCCAACATACTTGAAAGACATTTTACTCTTTTTATTTTAATGTTACAGTTTGTCAAGTTGTATTTTGTGACTTGTGTGAATTTATATGTGAATTTACCCAAAATGAAGGAATTATTTACTTTATTCAAGCTGCTATTTCCTGCTGAAAACTTACTTGTGACTTAATTTTGTCTCGTTTCAAGTGTACTTAAATATTTGCACTAAAAATAAGATCAGATGTTGTGTTTCTGACAATCATCTCAATTAAACAACTTTTTCTCCTGTCTTTGCGTTATTGATTGATTGGCCCGAACAAACACTTTTTTTAATTTATTTTATTTTTTTAACCAAAAGACAACAGTTGAACGCATCACCGCTGCTCCTCCGTCGAGTTTAAGTCGCTTTTGAACCTTGAACGCATCATGAGTCAAAGTTGGAGACCCATGCGGGGCCAATCAGGACCTTTCCCTCCCCTCCTGCCGGGTTTCCTCTCCGGGCTGAAGTCAGAGGATGAACGGGCGGCTGCAGAGGGAGTGAGCGCAGCCAATCCGCTGCGTCCTGCCTGGTTGCGTGTTGGAGTCTCTTCAGCGCCGCCGCGCTCTCATCAATCTCCGCTCTGCACCTGTTTGCGTGGATCCGTCCCGCACGGACTGCCACGCAGAGGAAATGCTCAGTGACTCATTTTATGCTTTGTAATTTATTTATGTACCTATCGGAAATCAAAACAACATTTTTTTGAAAGCTGATGAGAGTTTGGGTCCAACTCGTATGAAAGCGACCTGGAGCCACAGACACGCCAAGCAGCTTGTGTGACATTTTCCTTTTTCTATCTTTAGCGTGGGAGGAAATGACCGCCGCGCGCTGTCATAATAAAGGAATAATCCAACATTTTCTCTGCCGTCAGGAGGATCGATCTGCGCCGCTTGGAGCGGATAAACTGGATTCATTGATCCGAGGATTTGACTGTTAACCTTCAGACATTTAACACTCCCAACGGTAAGTTCAGGAAATTAGGCAATAAATCTACTACTGATGGGAAATGACTGGTGTGTGTGTGTGTGTGTGCTGAACAGAAAGCATTAGATCACACAGTTGTCCACCTGTTGTGTCAGTGATGGTTTTTTTTCGATATGGATCGATATCAAATACTTTTGTTATTTTATTTAACATTTATTTTACAAGATTTCCTCATGATAAAGTTTATCATTAAGCTATTAGTTTTAATGAAATTATCCTCCTAGTTTAATCTCAGATCGCCCTTCTTTCACTTTAGTTTGAATGAATGAATGAATGAATGAATGAATGAATGAATGAATGAATGAATGAATGAATGAATGAACCGGTTGCGGTACATATATGTTCAAGGTGTATGTAAACTCACCAGCAGTATTTGGTCATTTTAATTATTTATTTTATTTATTTTTTGAGGAAGTAACTCCAAATTATTCATGGATCATTTTTATATATATTGTTTGTAGAGATTATGTTCAATATTGGAAATAAAATTCAGCTTGTGACGCTGAGATACCTGTTGACATGCCATTGGCTGACATTTTTAAAGCAGCCAATCCGGAAGCGGTGTTTATGTTCCTTGATGCTGATTGGCTGAACCCTCTTCGACCGTTGGATGAATGGATGTTGTCACCAAACCTTAAAAGTCCGATTTAAACACAGATTTATCTCATGGGAGGAGATGATGCATGATACTGGGGGTTGGAATTGGGGGGGGGGAAGATTGATCACTTTTAAAATAAAAAAGAAACATTAAACTTGAATTACAAATTAGAGGAATGGTCTCCAAACATTTCCTTGCCATGTCACCCAAACACGATTAGCTTCTGGCAGGGCAAACATTTCTGAATAAAAAAAAAAAATTACCTTTGAAACTCAGAAATTTTAAGTTTTGTTTTTTTTCTCAGAAATGTCTGATTTTTTTTCTAGAATTTTTTTCACTTTTGAAACTCAGGAAATTTCCAAAAATTGAAAAATAAAGTGAATTTTGAAACTCAGAAACATCCAATGAATGATGAATCTCAACATTTCTGAGCTTTTTCTAAGAAATTTTTATTTATCTTTTGCACAAGCTCATAAATCTTGTGAAAAATTGCCCAGTTCATGTTCTTCCTGTCCAATTATTTTAGATCAAATGCATTTTAGATTCAATCAAAAATTGTGAAATAGCCCTTTAGCTCAGCTCCTCCGCCTGATGAACAATAGAAAACTCATTCAGCTGACGTAGCTTTTCATTTTGGAGTGAGCTGCCGCCCCTGGATGGATGACACCCCGGGGAGAGAGCCGCACTCATAAGCTGTATTTGAATAACATAAATCCTGAGCTGTAATCAGAATAATCAGCTGTTGTGATGGATGTGATTACAGTGTGTGTGTGTGTGTGTGTGTGTGTGTGTGTGTGTGTGTGTGTGTGTCGGAGGGTCTGAGCGGAACAGTGGACCCCCTGCTGAGCGCCGCCGCCCCCACACGGTGGCGCTCTGTGTGACTCACGGCCTCCCTGCACTGACCTGCAGAGCGCACTGTAAGAGCGCCAAACACCGACTGAACGCAAAACACTCTTCACTTCTCTCTCTCTCTCTCTCTCTCTCTCTCTCCTTTTTTTAATAGTTTCAGCTGCGTTTGTTTTCTCATTTTTTGGGATTTGTTTCTTTCTCATTTGCCTCAGCAGCTCCTCAGCCGCGGGCGGAGCTGTCACCGGGGTTCATTAATGAGCCCTCCTCTGTTTCCCCATGTGGAGGAATGTTTGCGAGTGGGAGAGCAGAAAGAGGTGGGGGAGGGGGGGCTGGTGAGAGAGACAGAGCAGAGGAGGAGTGGAGTGTGAGATTATCCGCCGTACCTGCTGCCGCCGCCGCTGCTCAGATATTAGCAGCTTCTTTCTGGGATCTGATGCTGCCCGGAGCGCGGAGGCAGCGCCGCTGGAGGCAACCCTGCATCTGAGCCTCAGGTGGACAGATGGAGACGGAGGAGGAGGTCAGCGAGCCCCAGACAGGCGCGCCGCACTCCGAGGTGAACGGCGACCTGCCGGGGAACCCGTACCTGAGGGACGGGGCGCTGGACGCGGCGGGGAGTCCGGCCAGGGAGCCGGCGGCACCGCAGTGTCCCCCAGAGTTCAGCCCCAGCCACCAGTGTGGGTAAGGATGGGAAACAAAGAGGCTGCTGCTGCTGCTGCCTCCTTCATCTGGCTGGAGAGATACCTGGAGGGATTGTTTGATCGTTTGTTGGGTTTTTAATAAGGCAGTTTGTCAATAATCCTAGACGTCATTCATAGTAATGAGCTGCTGTGAGAGAAAACTCGTTTGTTTTAATTAGAAGGAAAAACTTTGACAACAAATTTCTGGTGTGGAAAATTCAAAGACTTGGTTTGCTGAGCTGCTGAGGTTTTGAATTTAGAGTAATTTCAGGAATTTTAAGGGAAACTTTGCTGATAGTAAATCAATATGATTGAAAAGATTTACGTCACGTTGCCAGATTATTGTCAAGATGGGTGTTTGGGAGTCTAAACCTGCTGCTTTTGCTCTTTGACTTGTACGGAAGAGGATTAGTGCCACTAAAAACAAACAACAAAAACCCGAAATCTGACTTTTTTCTCAGAAGATTAGAGTCAGAATTCTGAGATTAAAGTTGGAAATCTGAGATTAAAGTTGGAAATCTGAGATTAAAGTTGGAAATCTGAGATTAAAGTTGGAAATCTGAGATTAAGAGTGAATTTTGAGAAAAAGTCTGAGATTAAAGATAGAATTTTTAGATTGGATTCAGAATTCTGAGAGTAGTTTTAATTCTGAGATTTAAATTTGAATATTGAGGGAAAAAAAGGTCAAAATTCTGATAAAGTTATTTGAGAAAAAATGAGATTAAAGTTGTAATTTTCAGAAAAAAGTAGAAATAAGAATTTTGCAATTGCGTTGTTTCCATTAAATACGAAACATATTTAAAATCTCCTGTGATTAAGTTTGTTCACTGTAAGTCATTAATAAACATGCAGCGTCATCATCCTCCTTTCACTTCCTGTCGTCGTCTTTGTCGTTTCCGCCAGTAGTAACATACAGTTGGTGACCATGTGACTTTCTGTGACGGCGCAGAAACTTCGTTTTATATCAAAAACCGTAATCCCAATTCTCACAAATTTAGAATTCTGACTTTAAAGTCAGAATTATTAACGCTATGATTAAAACTGTCGACATTCTGCGAACTTTGAAAAAACACAATTTTGCAACCGTGTTTTTGTTTTGTGTCATGTTAGCGCAGAAATGTGTCTATCTAAAAATGTGATTTTTAGATTAATTTTTCAAATTGCAGTGTTTCCGTCAAGCAAACTCATTTTCGTAATCCCGTTCCTCGGTTACATGTCGGATGGGAACGCAGCTCGTGTTGCGTAAAACTCAGTGAATGCACTGAGTTTCCTTTGTGACCGGAGCAGAAATGAGTTCATTCATTTTCTGGCGCTTTGGCTCAGAGTGGTGTGTGGTGAAAGCGTTTCTTTGGTCCTGTCCAGAGTTGGTTGACCTGAGGGCTTGCGGCCGGTACACCGTGTCCCGGCGGCGTCCCCATCTGCGCCGGCCCATCGCTGCTGGCTGCGGCGCTGCGGAGTCTGACGGAGGGAACTGCCATCTGGCCTCCCTGTCATGCAGAAAGCCGCTCTTTTCATCAGGTTGCTCTCTCCTCGCTGTGCCTCCCTCTGTTCTGGTCACTTCTGGAAACGACTGGAACTTAAATGACCGGATGAGACTTTGTGTGCATGAAAATGTGGCGAAGGGAGTTTTTTACGCTCTTGGCTGTTTGCCATGTGGGCGAAGCATCAGAACGATCGATAAATTGCGACTTGGATCGAGAGCTTGGTGTTGTTTTCACTTGGTTTTGTCCTGGAGATGGAGGGGGTGTATGTAATTCAGTCTGTTCCTTCATCAAAGCTGGGGCCAAAGCAAAGAAATGTGGTGGTTTCATTTTATTTTTAAGGAGAAATATCCTGAATAAATCCTGTCTGAAGGGAAAACTCATTATATTTGATCACTTTTATGAGAATATTTGAATAAAGAAATTATTCTCAGTCTGAAGCTTTATTTTAAGTTCAGGCATAGAAAAAACAGTTTGAGCTTAGTAAAACTCTGGATTTTCTACCTATTGAATGAAAAACAAACCAGTTTTAACCTGAGATTCACCAGAAACAGAGACACACCTGCAGTTTCTGTTAAAGTTTCATGAATTTTCTATTGAAAGAAACTGATCTGAAAAAAATTCTTTATTTATTTTTACTACTTATAAATTGATGTCACTTTAGTATTTAAAATACCAAACTTTCCACTTAACTTTATATTTTGGTCCATCTGATGATGTAATTCTTAAATATTAAATGATTGATAAGTTGATCAGTTGCTCAGTACTTCAGTAGACTTTTTACCAAATACTTTTTGCTTTTACTTGAGTAAAATTATGTTGAAGTTGTGCTGCTCATACTTGAGTACAATGTTGGAGCAACAGATGGAAAAGTTGCACACATGCAAAGGTTTTAACAACTTCCCACTTCCTGTCACGTCCCTTTACCAAGGAACCAGACTTTCCTCTGATCTTAAGTGTTTGTAATCAATAGTTTTGGGTTGTTTATCTAAGAAGGACAGCAAATTGATTGTTTTTTCCCCCTATAAATTCAGAAAGCGGACAAGTGGAGGACAGCGGAAGGTGTTTAAAATCAATATGTGCAAGCAGAATGCTAAATTTGAAAACTGAAAACCAAAAACCTGAGAGAGGCATCGTCCTTAAGGTGATCCTCTGCTGAATGCTAAGCGTCTGGCTAACGGCTCTTTGCTAACAAGTTTGTTTTGTGTGTTAGTAAATTAGATATCATCAAAATGTTTCAATAATACTGAAAAACATATAAAGGCTTGTTATACACAGAGTGATATGTGATCAAGTGTTTAATCCTCTTAATTTTGAGAAATATACCTTAAACATCAGTTTGTCAAGAAGTTACTATGTTTCATAACTAAATGTAATTATTTTTTAAAAAGAAAAGTGAAATTATCACCTAATCATGTGGAAAACTGCTGACTCAACACATTGTCAGTGGTCATATATATTAAGTATGTTAATGGAAAATTGTGTGGAAGGAAAAATGTGACAGATAAAAATGCTCCAGGAACAGTAATAAATGTAAAGTGCAATTTAGTGATCAAAAGATCTGTTTTTAGATAAAGTAAATTTGTTGCATCTCATGTGAAAATCCAAGGCCTGTGGGTCAAATTTGGCTTTTTAAGTGGATCTAATTGGACCAGCTGTTCCTTTACAGCTGGACCACTGATGTGGATCTAATTGGACCAGCTGTTCCTTTACAGCTGGACCATTGATGTGGATCTAATTGGACCAGCTGTCCAGTTACATCCACATCAATTCTTTGTGATTCTGTGTTTGCGGAAATTCACAAAAAATCTAAGCAGGTCCCAGGATTTTTTTTGTGATAATGCATAATTCTGAGTTTTTTGCAAACTTTCCACAAAAACTATATATAAAAAAAATAATAAAAAATAGAGTTTTAACAATACTAACTCCCACCTCCAGATGGCAGTATTACTTTTACTCATTGCTGCTTCAACCCCAACAATATTTTACAATAGTTAAAAATGTGATTAACCTAAAATTACATTGTAATAATATTATAATTACATTGTTCTGCCATGTTGACTTCCACATTGATTTGTTTTGTTGTTGTTTTTATTTAATTTTTAAAATAGTTTTGGTACTGTAGTAAGTAATGTTTGGACAAATGTAAAAATAGTGGCAGCTAAACTAAACGTAACTAGACTAGGCTAAGTTACGCTAAGCTAAACTAGAGTTAGTGTCTAGTTTAGCCAAACACTTAAACTGCGTTCACACTGCAGCCTGAAGTGACCCAATTCCGATTTTTTTGTCAAATCAGATTTTTTTTTGCCGTGGCTGTTCACATGGCCTCACATATACGACCTGTATGTGTTCTGCAGTGTGAACGGGCAAACGACCTGAAAGTGTCCCGCATGCGCAGTAGAGGGCGCAATAGCGTCAGCGTTCTGCCAACTGCCATAAAGAAGAAGAAGAGCTCAGTGTTTACGGAAGTAAACATGGAGGCTAACAGTGGCGCATAGCTCACACATTCCAACCGGAGCTGCATATTAACAACTTAATCCTCATTATCGTCCGTCATGGTTGTTGTTTGTCTTCCTCCTTGTGCGTTTCAGGACGCAGAATAGTGACATTTGTCCAGTATCAGTGACATTCAGTTCGGATGAATGCGACCTGGACGTTAGGTCACATTTGAATCGGATACGTATCGGATACGAGTTGCATTCGAAAAGAATCCAACCTGTGCTGAAGAGATCAGATACAGGTCACATTACGCCAGAAAAAATTGGAATTGGGTCACTTCAGTCTAGCTAAACTATGCATAGCAAAACTAGACTAAACTAAACTCAGCTAGGCTAACCTAAATAAAGTAGGCTAAGCAGAACTAAACTAAGCTTAGCTAAAATAGATTAAACTAAACTTGACTAAAATAGATTAAACTAAACCAAACTACACTTGATGTGAAGTTATAATCAATATGTTGAGTAACAAAACATCACATCTACCATGATAAATAAATGTAAATAACAGAAAATATCACAAATATTTCAAAATTAGTGTAATAAAAACTGTGATTTTGATTGGAAAAAAAATACAAAAAAACAATCGTGGAAACTTTTAGGAATAGATCAACGTGAAAATCTGTTCAACATCATTTAAATTTAAGAAATTGAATTCAGACGCGGCTACTTACTAAGGTTTTTGTAGTTTAATGTGTTTTATCAATATATTCTGGGGAGGATCTTAAAAACAGATAAACTTTAATTTCCAGTTTGGTTCATTAACTTTGCTGTAACAGGTCAGTCACAGGATGTTGGAGCTGAAATCTTTTAGGAGATCGTAAAAGCAGCATAAAGTTTGTACATTTGAGTTAAATGATTCCAGTCACAGGCAGCAGGAAGAATCGTGTCTTGTGAAGTCGGACCTTTGACTGGATCTTCACACCAACTCCTGACTGAACAGTTCCTCTGACTGAACAGTTCCTCTGACTGAACAGTTCCTCTGACTGAACAGTTCCTCTGAATAACGGCCGGCGCTGATGCCTCCCTCTGATTAAATAGGGTAATGAGCAGCAGCCCATAAAACCAGGGCAGGTTTCATCTGCCTGTTCAGTCCCTTTATAATAATAAACCTGCCTCTTTAAGATTGATGACAAAATAAATAATTATTCTAAAAAGGAAACTGTCAGGAAACTTTAAAGCAGTCAGTTCTGCGTAACGCTGAGATAACGTCCTGGTTTAACGCTGTTATTCTGAAGGGCAAACCGCTTCCCTTCATCTGGGAAACTTTGATCCATTTAATCAGCATAATGACACCATAGCAGGCTCTGTTCTTTTCACACCGCTTCATGTTTTCATATTTCATCTTCTGATTTAATAAAGATTTTATTATGAGATGTTAGAGTAAATTATAGCTGTAAAATCTAGCAGCCTGGTGAGGTGCCTTATCCAGTTTGTGCTTCTGTCTACAGTCTTGTTTGTCTTCAGGTTTTGCTTTATTTGGTTTCCTCATTTCATGCATTTCATGTGACAAACAAAACAAAAAAACAAATCAAATGAAGGTACTGAGGATTTAGAGGCTTTTTTAGAAGAACCTGCTGTAAACTTGAAACACATTAGATGGCAATAAGATGGGGGATGTTTTTGTTAGAGCAGGGAAGAGATTTCAGTCGCATTTATATTCAGAAGTTGTTAAACTAATCTAGATTAGAGAGAGGGAAAGTTTCATGGCCTGGTTTCACTTATTTTACTATTCTTTTAGTTATTGCAACACATTTTACCCATGTTATAAGTGAAATAATCTGCCAATATTATCAATATTAAGGAATTATTGACTTAAAGCATCTTGCTGAAAAGTTATTTGTAAGTTAGCTTAATCTGATTTCAAATAAATAAAGATATTTTCAGTAGAAAAAAATAAGATACTCTATAAGATTGTATGCTTCTGTAACCCTTCAGTGTAGCACCTTTCAGCAACAAGGTATTTCAAAGTGCCTCACATAATAAAAACAAAAATACAGTCATTGATTCTCACAGTCAACAAATGAAGTTTTACATTTTGTCCATTGCCATCATTTCGCAACAGATTGTTGATTATTTTTTCATTGATTATTGCTCAAAACCAACTCTAATCATGTGGGTTTTCAGTCTAGAGATGATCAGTGTTTCAGCTGATTGATCGTCTCGGCTCCAGCAGGTTGATTTCGCCACAGAAACACTCAGGTTCACCGGATTCATTATAAGAAAAGATTGAAATCAAGATGGTGGTTAACATCAGCCCAGCAGCTTCAGTACATTCAATAAAATACAATAAATAACCCTAAACAAAGTACAGAGCAACAACTCCCAATGAGCAGTTAGCTGCTAGCTAGCAGCGGTTAGCAGTTGTAAATGTAAACATGGCTAAAATGAACAACATTAAGAATGATAAAAACAGTTAAAAACTCATGAAACACTGAATGTTATTAAATTAGTCTAAACTATATCCAAAACATAATGGCTGCTTCCTGTAAAAGAAAAGATGATCCTGACACATCCTGCGGTTTTGGGAACGGCCAAAAGGGGGCGGAGCTGTGAGGTACCTGTTGCTATGGTAACCACCAACCGCCAAGAGCAGAAATGTCCGGAGAAGCAACTTGACTAAACAAAATAAATTCAAAGAATAAAGAAACAACATTTTGACAAACTTCTCTTTTACAATATTAATATAAAACATAGAACAGAAACATGTTTTCAGATCTACTTTTTCTTGTTAGGTTGGAAACAGTGTGCTTTTATTTTGGAATGTAAAAATAGAAATAAATGCTGATTTGTTTTTTCTCTAAATATGTAAAATTTGCACATCTAAGGATGTTTTATTAGCTGTATAAGAACAATACAATCTTTACAAAAGTTGTAACGATTGCTTTATTTAAACAGCTGGTGGCATATTTTGCTTGTAAACTGGAAAAAAAATCATTTTTTTTAGTGTCCTAATATGATAGAAAATGTATCTGGATGTGAAGAGCTGATGTGTGAGGCTGAGCAACATCTACACAGTGGAGTTTTTTATTTATCTTTTATTTTATTTTCAAAGCTGGAGTAAAATCTGGAGATGGCGTAATCGCGTACCTGCTGAGTCAGCACCAACCTGTAAGCAAGCTGGCATGTGTGAATAAATATGATGTGATGAATGCATTAGTGACTCAAACAGCTGGTAAATCTTTCAGCCAAGGATTTAAAAAGATGATTATTTCTCTTTTTGTTTACTTCCAGGCACAGAGCAGTTGGCGCCTCTGTTGCTAGGAAGGTAGACCAATGCTTGACTGGAAGGATGTCAAGTGTTTCGCTTACAAATTGGACTAACTATGAAGAATTTTACCCATAATTCCATCCAAAAATGGGAAAAAGATAACTGGTCATCCATTTGAAACATTTTCAGAGTACTCAATAACTGTACTCAAGTACAAGTATCACAACAACGTATTTTTACTCAAGTCAAAGTAAAATGTATTTGGTAAAAAGTCTACTCAAGTAACTGATCAAATTATCAGTCATTTATTTAAAAATTACATCATTAGATGGACCAAAATATAAAGTTAAGTGGACATTTAGGTATTTTAAGGACCAAAATGACAATAATTCATATAAGTAACTAAATAAAATGTTTCCAAATTAGTTTCTTTCAATGAAAAACTGATGAAACTTTAACAGAAACTGCAGGTGTGAGTCTGTGTCTGGTGAATATTTGGTTAAAACATGTTTGTTTTTCATTCAGTGGGTAGAAAATCCAGAAGTTTTACTCAAGTAAGAGAAGAGATACTTCATAATAAAATTACTCAAGTAAAAGTAACAGTAAAAATACTCCTGGAAGTAAAGCTTTACAAAACAGTTACTCCAGTAAATGTAACTGAGTAAATGTTAGTAACCAAGCTGCTGCTTTATACTGAAACTGCTGCTTATGTTTAATCTCTTATTTATTTTTGATTTGTGGGACTTTCTAATAAATGCAAGTACATAAATATAAATTACCTTCACAAAATTCCAAGTATTGCTTAAAAAATACCATTTTGAGGGAATAATTAGCCATGAGATGCTGGTGCTTGTTATTGAAATGATGTGTAAAATTCAAACCAATGAGCCAATCGCTGAAAATGTAAGAATATTTTGGGAAGAAACGAGGATGAAGCCAGCAGTTACCATCATACAACATCACTGCTGCTTCTGCTTTTTATAAATTTCTTCCTCGTCGGCTCTCTGTGCTCAGTTTGGTTAACTTTAAGACCAATTCCTCTGCAAGCTGCACAGAACCAGGGTTGAATATAAAACGCGATGGATTGCTTTGCTACAAAGCAGAAAGACGTGAGCTGGGATACGAGCGAATTATTGATGAATTAGGAAATGAAAAAGCTTCACATTATGCACAAAATAAATCTGCATGAAATAGGTGGAGGTGCAGACATCTGGCTTTGCTCATTAAACTGACGAGTTGGAAAAATGAAAAAGAGAGACAGACTGGGAAAAAGCCTCCACACAAAGGCGATTGTTGGACTAATATTAAAACAAAATGTCCGTTTTTCCTGATAACCATGAATGTGTGTTTGCTTCAGTTTGAACACATCAATAATTTACATTTAAAATAAAAATAATTTACAGCTGTATCAGCTAAAAATAATTAGAGAATCAAACCACTAAGTTGAGCATTTTTATCCAGCAAGAAACAAAAACTTTTCATCTCTAATTTGGTGCTGAGGCATTTAGTATGCTTTTTAAAAAAAGAAAAAAAAAAAAAAAAAAATATTTAAAAAACGTCTGAGCAGCCTGAAAATCCCATACTTTGAATTACAGACAGTTAAAAGTGTTGAAAACACATAAAACAGAAAAATAGCCCAAAGCTCTGAGTCATAAACTTCAACTTCAGCAACTCCTGCTGGAATATCTACAGTGAACATGCTGAGGACGCCACAGACGGACTGGACTTTCCAGAAAACCTGATTACACTGAATGTTTTCTGTCCTGTCATGTGGTAATCCCCGGGCTCTGCCGCCCTGGGCAGAAAGTCATAATTCCCACAGCAGAAACTGCTGCTGCCAAACGTGTTGGAAGAGCCTCCAGAAGCAGCGCTTCATTTATTATTTAAATGGCCGTACTGCTGACGGATTCGCATCCAGCCTTGTTGTTTTAATCTTTTATCACAGTTTACCAGCAAACTTTTTTATTTCCCTCCCGCTTAATGCAAATGAGAAGCAGCGATTCTAAGCAGGCCGCAGGGATCCGTCGCTGATAAACAGCTCAAGGCTTTTTAAACGCTGAAGTTTTCCGTTTTCTGTCTTCTTTAATGCTGTTCAGGGTCATGCAGGGCTGCCGCTAATCTGCTGCAGTCAGAAAGTGATAGGGGGGTACAACCTGCCAGCACACACACACACACACACACACACACACACACACACACACACACACACACACACACACACACACACACACACACACAGTTTGAGGTGGGTAGCTAAGCATCTGGGCTGCAGGGAGCAGGAGTACCTGGAGAAAACTGTTAAATCTCCTTCCAGGGAAGTCTTAAAGGAGCAGTATCGTGTATTTTCATGGCATGTGCCGTCATTTTATAGCAACATCAAGGAACTATATATCAAAGAAATTTTACTTTGTAATTTAACACCTTCAAATTGGGCATCTGTCACTTTAAGAAGCTCCTGCTCTTCTGAATCTCCGCCTTCAGAAAGTCATCACAACATGGCTCCTCTGTTAACCCTTTAACAATGTTTTTACCAGTGTTTAACTGAGAAGCTGCTCCTTTAATGAGCTGCCAGATGTTTGCTAATTGCTGCTGGCTAGTCTGAAGGAGACAGGAGCCTGGAAACTGAGGAGGAGCTGCGTCTTGAAGGCGGAGCTATGTCCAACCAGGTGTTTTGTACAGCTGAATGGTTGCCATGGAGATTTTCTTGGGCATGTTTTTGATTATAACATGATATACATCTAAAAAAAAGTCAGTTTTACATAATACTGCACCTTTAAAAATCTCCATTTGATCACTCGATGCTCACAGAAAGACGTTCATCTCCTCGGTTATAAACGTTTGATCGTTTGTCTCCTGAATCCAGCCAGAAGAAAAACAGAATCTCTCCAATCTCTCTGCCCTCCTTGCTCTTACTTTTCCCCTCGGTGTCCTTCAGCTTCAATTTATTGAATAATTAATTGCCAGTTCAGACTCATTTGCACATACAGTGCATGCATGCACTCGCTGGCGCTCACACACTCACACATTAAGCTTTTGCCTGAGTCTCCCTCACCAGAGGCTTCTCGTTTAGTGAAAGGGTTCTGCTTCATTTGTGGCTCTCCTAGCGACCTTTAGATGCTAATTTACTTTAGCGTCACCTTTGTCCTTACGTAATATGTTCAACTTTGTTTGAAAAGTAATTTTGTACACAATGCAGCATGCCAGTGACTAAACCGGAGTTTCACATGAGGGTATGGTAGTGGTATCCAAGTCCAACAACCTCTAAAGTTGCTGCTAAATATGCTAAAAGCGCAGAAACAACTTATGGTGCATTCACAGCAAACGCGTTTAGAGCGTCTGGTTTACATTCAACTCTCTGAGGACGCATGTCGAGGGCGCGTCATGGCTGTGCGATGGAAGCATTTCGAGTGTTGGATGCTTGTCAAGCGTCCAACACTGGAGTTGGAAAATCTGAACTTTTGCCTCTGGAATCGCAGCGTCAACCAATCAGAGAGACTCTGTTATGTGACATAGTGACCGGCAGTTGGTGTCTTGTGTTGAGAATAAATAATTATGTTTTCCTTCTATCTCTTTTAGCTGGCTGCTAAGCAAAAGCTACAGGGAATGACATGTTAGGAAATGCAGATGAAAGCTAGGATTAAAGGATATGACACACTAGGTAACACCCTTGTCCTGCTAGCTCCAGAAGGTAGCATGAGAAATGGACCAGCTGTATTTTGGTATTAACAAATGGAATCCATGAATTCAAATCACCGACTCTTCTTCAACCTCAAACATCAAGAGCTCAGCATGGAGACGGATAAATTCTCCACACCTGCCAGGAGATGCAGGCAGCGATGCGGGTTAGCGGGTCGTCAATCTGGACGAAAACAGAGCTGATAGCGAGCTAGCTTGTGAAACTCACAACACCTCTGAATTTTCTGTTGAATTCAAACACATGTCCTACGGAGACATTCTCTTGTGTTCAGTAACAGACACTCTCAATATTTCATCCAACATTGTTCAAAGTAGCCAGGAGAGGAAAAAAGCCACGAGGTTCCAACATTTTGGACCGCTATCAGAACGCAAAATGTTCAGCAAAGACATCTGAACCTCTGTTATGACTGAAGAAGCTTTCAGTTCATACTATTTTGGTGCCGCTCTCTCAATTTCATCCGCCATTGAAGAAAGATGCCGGCAACGCATCCAGAGCGATTTTGATGCGTATAAAGAAGAATGTCAAGCGTCTGACTTCACAGTTCAAACGTGTCCAACTGGTAGCGTCGGACGAGTTTTTGATGCGCGAAACGCTTCTGGTGTGAACGCAGCATAAAGCAGCATAGAGAAAGGGTGTGAACAGCGTGTACTCAAGCCTGATTGACAGCGCTAAGACCCTCCTTCTGGCTCTGTTTGGTTGTTTCTGGCCTGGAGTGGCATATTTCTGCAGATGGATGTAAGACCACAAGGAGTTTTTTTTTTTGTGTGCAGATTATCTGTCTCTTACTGACAGCGTGACAATTATGCAAAAAACAGTTTTTTGTTTGAATTTTTGTCATTTTGTCCTTACAAAACCTCCCAAAATTTCCACTTAATTTATATTTTGGTAAGTCTGATGATGTAATTTTTAAATATTAAATGATTGATGTTTTGATCAGTTATTCAGGACTTGAGTAGACTTTTTACCGAATACGTTTTTACTCTTACTTGAGTAATTTCTTGGATGGCCTCTTTTTGCTTTTACTTGAGCAAAAGTATGTTGAAGTAGCGCTACTCGTACTTCAGTACAGTTATCTGTTCTTGTTTGGGTTCTGACTCACCTGGTGTCATCACAAACTACAGCTAACCTTTTTTTGGATCAGTGGAAAGAAGAAAGACAAACCTGGAAGGAAGAAGTTGCTCTGGTCATGAAACCTTCTGGCCTAAATGCAGAATAAACTAAATACAACCCGACTCTGGAAGAAAACCAGTGGAAGGTCACATTTTTAAGATGTCTGAGTAGCTATGAAACCTGAAAACATGAATGCTGTGTAAGTGATTAACAGAGGAACTGGATGTGCAGTTTGTTGGTGTCTGCAGCCATCTTAATGCGTGTTTGTGTCGCCTGTCAGAGAGAAGATGCCGTTCCACCATGTGACGGCAGGTCTGCTCTACAAGGGGAACTACTTGAGCCGCTCGCTGTCCGACAGCGACAGCGACGTTCTGGCCAGCATCTCTGTGGAGGAGCTCGACGGTAAGGCTTTTCACACTTCACCTCAGGATAATCACTTGTGTTTGGTGCCTTTGCATTTATTGTGTGAATATTTGTATTTTTGAGGGGAAGAATAAGGAGATGTGGTTTTGCTCTCAGAAGCTGACGAAGCGAGCTTTAGTCACCGTTTTACCAATTTGAAACCAATTTATTGCCACAAGGTAACTCAAGCACATCTTTTCTGTGAAAAACAAAAAGCACTTTGAGGAAAACGGCTGGACCTGAAACACACTGCTGCATACTAATCACAGTAAACAAACCTTTGCTCTGTTCTTTGTTACACTTCATGCCAGCTTACGGTCAGAACTGCAGCAAACCGCTGCCTGAAATGGAAAAGCAGCAGAAATGTTGCGTTAAAATGGAAATAAACATGGGCAAACTTATTTAGCGAGAAGATATAAGCCCCAGTGCATACAAGTTATTGCTCTGTTAAAGAAACGTTTTGTTTTTCAAAGTACTAAACCTGCAGCACTGCAAAAACACAAAAATACTGATGTCTAGTTTCCAGTGCAAATACCTTCATGTTCTTGAAATAAGACAAATCTATCTTACAAGTAACTTTTCAGCAGCTTGTTTTGAATTTAAAATGTCACAATACAAGCTAAATATTCTCCCAAAGGATCTAATACTTTTATATCAATATGAAGGAATTATTGACTTAATACAAGCTCAGATATCTTGCTGAAAAATTACTTGTAAGTTAGTTTTGTCTTACTTCAAGTAAACAAAGATATTTGCACTAGAAACTAGATCAAAATAATTGGTAATATTTGGTAATATTTTGTGTTTTTGCAGTGTTCACTTAAAAATGTTATTTATTTTTGGTCATGTTTAGTCAATCAGTCAAGCTAATTTGTACAACAGCTTACAAAGTTCAAAGTGCTTTACATTATAACAAAATAAAACTAAAAAGTCATAAAAACAACATAAAGTCAGCAATTTAGAAACCAAGCATTACGTTTCGATGAATGTCGTCATCAAAAATAACCAATACACATCAAATATTTTGATCAGTGTTCCAGTAACTATTAATTCAAACAACTCTACACTGGTGGGTTTTAACTTTGATTTAAAGGAACTCTGTGTTCCGGCTGTTTTACAGTTTTCTGGAAGTTTATTCCAGATTTCTGTTGCATAGAAGCTGAAAGTTACTTTGTGTTATTTCAAGTAAACAAAGATATTTGCAGTAGAAACTAGACCAAAAATAATTGGTAAGATTTTTGCAATGAGTGTAAAAAGCAGAAAAGTTGTTACCGACCCAGATTCTGTTTTTTAAAGGTCAAAAACAGAAAAATAAAACTTTGGTTTGTTTTAAACTTTAAAATGGTCCAGCATAAACTCATCCTGGTCTGTTTTTAACTCTCAGCAGCGCAGAACGATTTGTCTTCCAGTATAATTTCTGCTGTGCCTCCTCTCGCTCTTTCGCTCTCCGTTTATGAACCTTTTGTTTTCTAGCCTGTCTGAGAGTAATCACCCGGCTCTGTACAACACAAACCTGATCAATAACAGTCTGCTGGAGTCAGCAGCCTCACAGGCAAACTAGACTTCCCCCCTCATTCCAAAAATATTAATCCACTGATGCGGCATTAAGCTGCCGCCTGGAAAATTGGCAGCGCGGCTCGCGGTAATGGCCAGATACTCTGTCAGGGTCGAGCTTTAATATGCATGAAGGAACCTGCGAAGTATGAATTCCTCACTCCTCGTTTCAATGGGCCTGTGTTGTTTGGCAGGTAGGAAATTGTGAGGAGCGAAGACGATTCATACGGGCTCCATTTGAAAACACTCCGACTGGCTAACTGCTGCCTGTCAACAGAATAATTACTGTAAAAGGATTTACCGTGCGCTCCAGGCTGGATTGATGGCATCACGAAACACCTGGAGCTGAGAGGTTATTAGTTTGTTTTTGCAAGCGGCTGAAAGGGGAACAGAGTCTTTAGTGCCTCAAACAATTACTCAACTTCTTTCTAATATAATGGAAAAGAGCAAAGTTAACAAATGTGTTCTGATTGTTTATGCATGAAGCGCCCAACAGTACTTTGTTTCTGTACTTTGCTTAAATAGATTTAATTGTGGGGAGAGTATCCAAAAGCTGTACTCAAGTAAGATTTAAAACGTTTTTGGTAAAAAGTCTACTCATGTTCTGAGTAACTGATCAAATGTCAATCATTTAATATATAATATTTACAGCATCAGACGGACCAAACTATAAAGTTAAGTGGAAATTTTGGTATTTTAAGGGCCTAAATGACAATAATTCATATAACTGTCAAAAAACAACAAAATCGGGCAAAAGAAAATTTTTCCAAACCAGTTTCTTTCAATAAAAAACAGAAATTGGAAAAAATGCACAACATTAACAGTTAAACACATATACAGAACACAGCAAAATTACTCATGTAAGATTAAATTTGTCCAAAATATATGTTACAATATAATACTTGTCAAAAAAAAAACAAGCACCCACAGTTACAGAACAGCGACAGGAAAAAGGGGGCGGAGCCGTCGGTTACTGGTTGCCACGGTAACCACCAACCGCCACGAGCAACAACACCAAGAAACGCCTGGAGAAACAACTTGACTAAACAAAATAAATTCAAAGAATAAAGAAACACATTTTTGACAAACTTCACATCTGTAGTGTTGTTAAAATAAAACCAATTCTCCTCCACTGATTTTAAACGTTTTAAAGTCTGTGAAACAATATGAAGAAAACAGAGTAACAAAGTCTTTTCAAACATGACAAAAAGAAATGCACCGAATACTCGAGGTGACCGTCAAACAACTGTGAGTTTCCTGAGCCAGAAATCGATGCCGGCTGACGGTGAGGCCGGGGGCCCTTCGACTCGTTTGCCATAAACTCAGACGATTTCCAGCGTCCGTCCAACGCGAAGTGCAGCGATGGGACTCTCTCACAGCCACTTCCTGTTTGCTGGACTCTCCTGGGTTTTATTACCCGACTGGCTCCACTGTGTGCATGTTGACAGGAACTGAAAACATTCCTTGCAAAGTTCCTGAGAAACAAAAATAATTTACTTCAAGCCGCAGATATCAGCATCTCACCTGTCGTCCACTGCACCGCGTATATCAGACAGATTAATCCTGATAATTAGTTCTATGAGAATGAGAAGAAGCTAAATCCATCGAAAAAATTCCAACACTGCATCTGCAGATTTGTTTAATTTTTTAGATATCTGCTAATTTTAGCATTTTAAAGCCATTGCTTCCTCTCCATTAATTGCCCTGCAACTTATTTGTTTCTTAGTTCATATTTACTTGTTATAAAAATAGCATATTGACTCATTTTGTAATTATGATAATTCCTTAAAATGAGCAGAATAATATTATTTCTTGAATGACAAGTAAAATTTCTAACAACTCTAACCCATAAAGCCATTTTCTCTCATGTACCATGGTGAACTGTTGTGATATATGGCTTTTAATTCTTTAAATATGATCTAAAATGCTATTATTTAATTATAATTATTTCATATAATTTAGTTTTTTTTTAATTTGAAATATGTCACATATGTTTTTAGATTAAAAAAGGCTTTTATTTATTTCTTTTTTGATGGAAGAAGGTTGTTAACTTGCCATATTGCCGGGTTTCAGACGACGTAGCAACGACGTCACCCGATGCAGATGGAGGGCAGGAAGTATTTCTGTTGATCCAGCATCAAAATGTCTAAAGTCTGTGTCCTGTATGGTTGTTCCAACTGTTCTAATAGAGAGAAAGATAAACGTTATTTTCATGTTTTGAAGGTAGTTGGTCACAAGGGACTTAATTTTAAAAAACTTACAGAAAAAAGAGGAGGAACGTGGATCAACAATCTACAGCTAAAAACAGGAAATGTGAAAACTAACAGAGAGTTTGCAGCGCCACTTTCTAACAGGTAACGATCCATTGTTTAAACTGTGTTTTCAGATGTTTTATTGGACAGTTACTTAGAAAACCAAGCATTCATATGTAAGGTAAGATATAGTATTTTTATGCCGTACGGTGGTTGTCCTCAGAGTGCTAATGTTGCTAGCAGCTAGCTCAATGCCGAGTCACAGACAGAAAAGATAATGTTTATTTAGTGGGCCTTTCATGCTAAAAAAAGCTAACTAAATTAAACATAACCTACCCAGCCATCCAGTCACAGTGAGCTTTGACTATTCCCCGACATGCTTCGTGTCTGGACACAAACTATATTCGTGTCCAAACTCTGATTTAGGGGTTTCTGTAGATCGGAGCGAATCATTGACCTACAATGACTCAACATTAACTGTAGCTCCAGCATGAATTTGGGTTTACAGAAGTTAAATAAATTATTTACCAGCAGATCCAAGCTCATAGAAATAACATGGGTTAGTTCGTTGCTAGCGGTAGCATCGTTATCACAGACTAATTACTTAAAATAGCACAATTCACTATTAAATAAATACTGATTCCAGAGACGAGAAGAACAAACATGTTAACCAAAAGTCTGAGAGGCGGGTTCCTCTCTACAACGTTCTTCAACTTGAAGAAAAAGATCTCTTATAATATTCTGAATATTATAAGAGGTCTTTTTTACCGAGATAATACGGATCATATCCTAAATATACTGGGGTTTTTTCGAGATGCCTCGTCTGTTCCAGCCTATTTAGGGCATTAGCGCGCTGTTGTCATCAACTTTGCTTTGTTTTGAATCCACTTCCGGCCCTCCATCTGAATTTCGCGCGTCATCCGGGTCACGTGTCTGAAACCCAGCAATTGCAGTATTTTTATCCAGCTGTTTTTCTGTTTTGTTTTGTTTTGTTTTATTTTGGCTGTAAGTTCATGTTTTTTTAAGACTGGAAAATGAGTAGTTTCAAAAACTTGTGAAATGTAACTTCAGGCACTGCGCCGTTACCTAGCAAACCTGGCCAAGCCCAGTTCGTTACCAAGCAACCCAAGCTGAGCTCCAGAACATTTGGTCAGCTGGTTTTACCGCTATATACGCTGTACAATGGCTGCTGTTGTTGTTGACTTACCATCCAGAAACCACTTGCTGAATTCTTGGTTGAGTTTCAATCACAAAAATGATCAAAACCCCAAAAAACACATAATTTCACGGCTGTGCTGTTCCCATTTAATAAGAAAAACAGTTCAAATCATCCGTGAATAAGTTTGTTGACATGATAAATGGAAACGCAGATGTTGCTGGTTGCGCAGGAGACTCTGCTTCTCACCTGGACCGAAATGTTCGATGGGCAGCAGGAAGATAAAATCCAGGCTTCAAAGCCAGAAAGATGAAAGGAAGCAGAAGTTGGGAATTTGAAAACGTGTCTGACAGTCAGAGGCAGATGAAACATGTGACTCATCTTACACACTCCCACCAACTTGGAATGTCAAAAAGCTGAATAATGATCCACCCAGACGTCCAAACTGCTTTAGAAAAGTCCCTGCACTTTAAATAAATACTGATTCCAGAGACGAGAAGAACAAACATGTTAACCAAAAGTCTGAGAGGCGGGTTCCTCTCTGCAACGTTCTTCAACTTGAAGAAAAGAAATGTTCTTCAAACTAACCGTTTGCTAAGGTTTAGCTGGGAAACTTATAATTTCTACATTTTTGCTACAGCGCCAGTAAACAAACTGACTTTAAACTCAAAGTTTACCATTTTAAAACATCAGAAATGGCTGTTTAAATCAGAATCAGAAAGTTTTTATTAATCTGCAAGGGGAAATGATTCATTTGATGACAGTTATTCCAACACTGAAAAAGAAAAAAAAAAGAGTTTACGATAAAATACCGGCATCTAAATTTTACCGTATAAATATTATATTTATACGGCAACCACAGCTGCCAATATTTCACTGTAAATTAGAAACTTTTTTCACAGCGCATTTAAAGTGTTAAAATATTAGAAAATAGAAAATATAAGCATAACACTTCACTGTATACATTTTTTTTAATGTTTTTTTTTTATTCAACAGGTATTGAATTATTACTTTAATTTCAGAATTCGGACTTTTTTCTCAAAATTCTTTTACTTTAATATCTTTTTTTTTTTTTCTCAGAATCAGAATTATTTAAACAAATTTAATTTTTAAACTCAAATCTACCAAGTAAATTTTGGACAAAATGTATAAAGTGCATGTTTGTGATTATTTTCATATCCTAACAACATAATTGATAAATACCTACAAATGTTTGGTTATTTATTTGGATTTTGACATGAATTGACCGGAGTCTTTATTTTGGCCCTTATCGTCTTCCATACTATTGTCATGTAAATGCAACAGTTAATTTACTCAGTAACAGCTTTTTTTTTGATAAAGTAACAGGAATTAATGAAAAGTCGGGTTGCAGATGGGAATTTATGTCAAACTTGGATAAATGTCGCGATTAAAATGTTGAGCAGCTGTTTGCCGTCCAGCTGTGTTTGGAGTCATTTAGATTTTTTCCCTCTGATTTCCTGTTTCAGTTCAAACAGACGCCACAGTCCATATGTTTACCACTAAAAAGGCGATTTACAGTGTTTGTTCAGGTCATTAAAAGCCTTGCGCTGGCTGCCTTTTGGCTGAAAGTGTAAAATCATTCATCTGGTTAATTTCCCATCTGAGAGCAGAAGCTGCTGCTGCCTTCGGTCTCCTTACCGTCTGGATAATGGCTTTAAAAGTTGACGTCCATGTCAGTCATACAGAGGCAGGTTGCATCGGTGTCAGCTTTTATTTATAACAACAAATTACAGAGCAGCAAGAGAGGGGGAAAGGATAACTTTATGGAAGAATAACCAGTACGTTAGTGCTGCAAGATGAAGACGTAAATGTGCTTCCACAACTTTTTGACTTTGTGATCGAAATGTAACGTTTTCCCCGGGGAAGTTGAAACTAATGTACTGTTTCTTCATTAGCTCTCTGTATCTGCGTCCCATTTTCTCACATGACGTAATGAAGCGTATTTCTAAATTTGTAACGTCGTTAATGCTAAGCCTTGCAGAATCCTGAAAAGTTTTGGTTTTTAGTCACGGAGTAAACCACGAAGGAAAAGACAAAGCAGGAGAAGATCCAGTCGCCTTTGTCTTCTGGATCTGTTGTTGCAGTTTAACTGAAAACTGCTTCAGCTTTTAACGTATTTAAGAAACCGTTAGGATTTTTTCAAACCTTGGAAACATTTTGTAACCACAAACGTCATTTGGTTCTGAGATTTTGGTTTTGTCTAGTTTCGACACCTAGAGGTTTTTTTAATCTGCTTCGTTCACTGTCACACTTTCAGTTATGACCAGTTACCGTCAGACGTCACCTATTTAGTAAAAATACACTTTTTAACTTAATCTTATCATAACTCCAGGTTTTCAAAGAGAAGTTTAGAAAACAAACAGAATCATGAGGACCAGAAAGCGTGTAAGACAGCATTCACTTGTGTTTAGTTCGCTTTAGTTCGGCTTTAGTTCCTTTATCTAAAGTCCGGTTCGTTTGGGGAGGCGTGAATGCCGACCAAAACGGTGAACTCTGGTCCGCCTAAAAACCTCGGTCTCAGTTTGGTTGACGTGAACTCTGGTTCGGTTTCTATGTATATGTGAACGCCAAGCAGACGGGAGAGTGCTCCAAAAACAGGAAGTGGACTACAAAGCAGGGCATTCTGGGTAAATATAAACGGAACAAATGCGTTAGCCTAGTGCTAGCGGGAGAAATGGTTTGTTGTCTTTAATCAAAGACAGAAGAGAAATCCTACAACTGCTAAAATCTGACTCCACTCTGTTTTTGTTTACATTTTGTGAAACAGGAAGTTGCGCTCAGCGTCTTCTTCAGAGGTAATCATGTTGTTTCCTTGAGCAGCGCCCCCACAGGTGAGAAGGGGGAACAGGTTTTTCAAACGGTTTGGTTGGTTTGACTGCAGTGTGAAAAAGAACCGCAGCCGCTAAAAATGGAACAAATGTTTCAACTTTGATCCGGGATCAAACTGAATCGGCCGGACTATGAGGTGTGAAAACGGAGCAATCCTGGAAGTAAACCTGCTGGAGTCACCAGAGCTGAGACTGGAGAAAACTAAAACTCTGAATCGACACCCAGAGCTACAAAAGAATAGTTTAAATCAGGGTCTAAAACTTTTAGATCTAAATTAAGCAATAGCTCATCAGCAGGACTCCAAGCTTTCATTTAGATGTGTTAGAGCAAAGTAAATACATGTGTTCCAAGGGCCTAGTCAAAGTACAGACCTTAAATAAATAGTCTTACGGATAGATTTGCAAACTGACGTCTACAGAAGCCCTCTGTCTAATCCAACTGAACTTCAGCAACTCTATAAAGAACAGTCAGAAATCTAGTTTGTATCTAAAACTATATTCAAACTCATTCCACACTTTTATTTTCTGTAAAAATAAAATACTTTAAAGTTTGAGGTTTGAGTTTTAACTGTGTTATTTCTCCTGCCAGGCACTATTACTCATATCTGACATTTTCTTTCTGCCCAGAAACCTTTGAGAAAGGCCAGTGTGGGCACAACTCCGCCGGCTCTGTTGACAGACGTTAAACCTTCTGATTTGTTTTCTCATTTGTTTCATTCGCAGCAGGAAAAATCTCTCCTATTTTGTATTGTAGTTGAGTCCTGGATGCAGCCCTTTTCAGCGAGGTTGCTGCATTAAACATGACATTTATGAAAGTATGCAAACATCAAGGGAAGCTTTTGTCTTCATGTTTTATGCAGATCAAATATCAGCTGCGTGTTTGACCTCAGGATGGCGTGAAGGGATATTAACCTCATTTAAATGATTTTATTCAAATTTTTCCCAACATAAAGTCACTTTCACAGACTTATGGTTACAAAAAATATGTTAATTAAACTGGCGGAAAAGCAACTGGTGGATTTATTTAATCAGAATCTGCTTCATTACGTGCAAAGACTATGAATTTACTTCAGTTTTCGGCGTTTGCAGCAGCAGACATGAGGTGGTATTTGTTTTTCAGATGAAGGAAGCATCACACTGGGTTTTACTCTTAATGATTTCGTTTGTGTTTTAAGTGCCAGGACAGCCGTGTCAGTCTGGATCAATGCTGGGATCAATTTTTGTTTCTTTTTCTGTCTCTCTCGGTTTTCTAATTTGAGAGAATCACATTTCAAGGTTTCGTGTGGAGAACAAGCAAATCTTTATGTCCTTGAATCGTTTGGACTCCTCAGACTGAGGCGCCTCACTTCACTGGCAGATTCATTTCAAGATTTCTTCTGTTGTTTTGTAAGCTGTGCATGGATTGATTGTTATTGCTGCAGCAGGGATTTGTTGCTACGGGATACTTAATGTGTCAAAAAATTGGAAAAATTCACTCTGACTAAATCTATTAAAGAAAAAATAAATAAATATAATCTCATCCAGATCTAAATAAATGTGTTTTTGTAGGTTCATGCTGAAGGTGCGTTTAGCTTTCAGGGTTTGTTTTAAGTAAATCATTTCTTAATACTGATGAAAAAGTAGCAGATTATTTCACTTATAACAAGACATTTTCCCACACTATAAGCTGATTTTTTGCTGCCAGTGAAACTAGAACTTTTTCCATCCATACTAAAAAATTTTTTATTTAAAATAAAGCTCAATTTCTTGCTAAAAAGTTACTTATGAGTTAGTTTCCACTTATTTCAAGTGTGCTATGATGTTTGTACTAGAAACTAGACTACACGTACTTGGTAAGATTTTGTGTTTTTGCAGTGAAACTAAGATTTATTTTTTTATTGTCATGTTCAAAGTTTCTCAGGTATGGAGAACCTAAAGGGACATTGAAGGGAAAAATAAAAAAATAAACTTTCAGAAGCTGCGTATCCATTACAAATACTCTTAAAAACAAACATTTTTGCAGCTGCGGTCTTTCCATTAAATAGGAATTGTATTTAAAATCACATATGAATAAGTTTGTTCATGAGTCATTAAAAATCATCCTCCAGCTGCTTCCTGTCGTCTTCTTTGCGGTTTGTTGATAATGCGACTGGTGCGACGCGAAAAGACTGTTTCCATTGCAGTTTTGCAAAATAAACCAATTTTGATACGGCCAAAAACATCACCTTAGCGTTTTTTTCTAAGCAAATTTACTTTAAAATGTCAAATTGTGCAATTTTATTCTCAATGGAAACACGGTTAGATACTCTAGAAAGTTTACTTTTTAAATTTTTAGGGTCAGATTTTTGAATCTCGCTGTGTGGATTAGGCATTCATGATGAAAAGAAAGACAATCATAAAAGCTTTCCATCTCAGCTGGCCGTTTGATGAACACCTGAGCAGAAGAGCTTCATAACGGATCGACGGCCACCACCGGCTGCTGCTGTTTGATAGGAAATGATGAGGCCGGATTTATCTGATGCACGTCTGACAGCAGTGAGGCTCGTCGCCCTTTGGTCTTTACTGGACCCCTGCTGGGAAGTCAAACCTGTCCGGACAGATCCGTGTTTCTACCAGATAGCGATCCAAACGTTGCATCAGAAAGGTCAAACGTCACGTCATGGTGAGGAGATTCCAGCAGTCTCCAAAGTTACGTGACATTAGGCATTTATATCCCCATAAACAAAGGAGGAAACTTAAAACAGGAAATTTAATCGTAGACTTTCTGATTTTTCTACCAGACACGTGGAAGCATTTCTGGACCAAATGTCAGATTTCAGCGGGAGAGTCGCTGAATGTTTCAGTTGCTGTGAGTGTTGATGGATGGCATTTGTTCATGAAGCAGACTGAGTTATTAGAACATACAAACCGAGCCCGTGTTGTTCTGTTCCAGACGGAGGAAAGTGCTCAACAAAAGCCTGAGTCACTGCTAGATTTATGCAGGAAACACTCATTTCAGCGCAGGGGGAAATGATCTGCATGCTCTGCATGTGGCTGTTGGTTTGCTTTTATGTGTTTGCATGCAGAGAAATGCTGGTGATGAAGGAGAGCGTTGTGTTGCTGCTGCAGGATGATGATGATGGTGGTTAGAGAGCCTCGTGACCAGCTGTCTGAAAAGGTAAAATTGATGCCATGTTTATGCAGCTTGTCACAGACTGCGACCTCTAATTATCTCTATAAACGCAACCAAAACATTGCCTGTAACTTCATGACACAATTCATAATTCACGCTCCATTTAAGCTTCGCTGTTCCAACTCATTTACCAGCAGACGGGACCAGCATGATAATAATAAGCTGATTGATTGGATTATTTTCAGACCGGCGATTATTTGGCTCAGACAGTAAATGAGAAGTAAATTATGAGAATATCTGAGAATTTACATACTTGAAAGAAACAGATTATCTGTTGGATAATATGCTGTCAAGTTTTCTTTAAAAGTTCAAAGGTTGAAACTTTTTACTTTTCATTTTAAAAAAATTTCTAGAAATTTTCTGAGATCAATCAAAAATTTAGAATTTTTATTTAGCAAGTTTTGACTTTTCAAACTCAGAACAATTTTATGTTTTTTCTAGAAAAATTCTGATATTTCAAAATTTCAGATTTTTTTTCTTGCAAATTTTGACTTTTCAAACTCAGAAATTTCAAAGTTTTTTCCTAGACATTTTCTGAGATTAAACCCAAAATCTCAGAAGTTTTTTGACATATTTTTTAGCTGATTTTTGTCTTTTCAAAGAATAAATTTCCAAGTTTTTTTTTTTTTTTCCAAAATAAATTCTGATATTAATGTGAACATTTCTGGGGTTTTTATAGAAAATTCTGACTTTTCAAGTTGATAAATTGCAGCGTGTTTTGTTGAAAATTTATAATATTAATCTTAATGTTACTGAGTTTTTTCTGGCAGATGTTTAACTTTACAAACTCATCAACTTTAAAGTATTTTCCAGAAAATTTCTGATACTAATCAAAAAATTTGTGAGATTGTTTTGTAGCAAAATTTTGACTTAAAATTCATAAATTTCCAGGTCTTTATAGATAATTTCTGAGATGAATTTAACAACAATTCTAGAAACTTCTTGATTTTACAAACTCATTAACGTCTAAGTTTTTTTGTAGAACATTTCTGGTATTAATCTAAAATTTTCTGTTATTTTTCATCTCAAATATTTGACTCTTCAAACTGATGAATTTCCACGTTTTTTTTCATTCATAAATTTCTAGAAAATTTCTGAGATGAATCTAAACATTTTTGATGTTAATCTCAAATTTTCTGAGGATTTTTTATTTCAAAATTTTTTCTTTCGAACTTATAAAATTCCAAGTTTTTCTACAAAATTTCTGAAGTGAATTTTGACATTTTTTTTTTTTCCACAAATTTTGACGTTTTGAAGATTTCAAGTCTTTTCTAGAAAATTTCTGAGATAAAACTTAATATTTCTGAGTTTTTGACTGTTTTTGTTTCAGTGGCCCTGATGTCATATTACCAGAGAGCCAATGGAGGGACTGTAAAATGGTTGTGACATAATTTTATTTTTTTGTGAGTAGCATTGCCACTCTTCTATATTAAATGCATTTTTTGGACATTTTTACTGAAACGTTGACAGAGTGAGTTGCAGCAGCCTGCAAGAGATGAAGGCATGGCCAAATTTTCCGGCATCATTCAGGATGACCGATGAAAGGATATTTCCAATATCTTCTAGGTGACAGAATGAAGTGTGTAAAATGAGTTTCTGAGGAAATGTAGGAACCAAATACCATTTAATCAAAAACAGGAGTACATAGATTTGTTTTCAAGATGGAGTATTTGACTCAAAAGCAGCTGAAGTTAGTTTTAAAAACATTCCTGTTTCTGTCAGATATTCTGTTTTTAAACTAATGTGATTTTATGTCTCCAGGTTGAGACACATTACGCTCAGATTCAACGTCAATCATTTAAAAACTCAATTCAAAAGTTCAACATTCAGAGGTTTAAAAATGCCGCTTTTGAGTCACATTATTGACAAAAACCGATTTTAAGCTCTTGTGCTGTTTTTAGAAGCAGTAGGAAACCAAATGGAAGGACAAAAAATGTGAATTTTGCATAACATTTCACCCTTGAAGTCAAATTTGACTTTCTCATCTAGAGTTTCATTTATTTGTGAGCAGCCATTTCAACCGTAACTCCTGTTTTTAAAGTCCTGTAAACACGTTTTTATCTAAACTTGTGGAGTCGACGAGAAAAGCCTTGAAGGTTTCTGCTGCCTGTGAGGTTTGCAGGAAAGACAGAGGTAATCGTCTATTCCAGTCTGCAGTCTGATATTATTCAGTGTTCAGCAGCGTGTTCATGCATGGCACACAGTCAGTGTTCTGCAGAGAAGTGACATTCCACCCCATTTAAAAAACACCAGATGCCTGTCAGCCTTTTCTTAACATCCTCCCTCTCTGATCTGCAGGCTCACTTGTGAAATATGCATTTATTAAAGCGTAGTGAAGTCCGCTGACTCCTCTTCTGATGACATTATTACTCAGTGAGTAAAGCAGCTGATTCACCAGTGAGATGTTTGCGTGAATCGGCTCAGGAAAAGGATCTTCGCACCGAGGTTCCTTCGACACAGTTCAGTACCTTTAAATGCACGGCAACGTTTGTTTTCGCAAGACTGACTCAAGAAAACCATCTGGAAAACGTACATGCGGGAAAACGGGGAATGAACTCGTTATCTTGAGAAAACAGGAAATTAACTCAGCATCTCAAGAAAATGCTAAATTTACTCGTTATCTCGAGAAAATGTGAAATCAACTTATCTTCTGAAAAAGATGTTTATATGCGGAAAACAGGAAATTAACTCAAGAAACTGAGAAATTAAGTTATCTCAAGAAAACCGTCGGGAAAAAGAATATCCGGAAAACTGAAAATTTACTCATTGTCTCAAGAAAACAATCAGGAAATTAACTTGTCATCTCAAGAAAATGTTAAATTAACTCGCTGTTGCTGAAAAACATCTGGAAAAAAAATTTGGAAAACGGGACATTAACTCAAGAAACTGAAATAAATTTGTCGCCAAAAATAACCATCTGAAAAAAGTATATTCAGAAACCGGGAAATTAACTTATCTCAAGAAAGCAACCATGAAATTAACTCGTTACCTGGAGAAACCTGGAAATGGAAAAATGTGAAAGTAACTCTGTCATAAGGTGCGGGTGTTGAGGCGGTGAGGCAGAGGCAGGAGACCCAAGTAAGATGAATAATGGAATTTAATGAT
>CAEFZX010002292.1:0-51168 GCA_903066825.1 Alfaro cultratus | reverse complement strand
TCCTGTATCGGTCACGTGACTTGCTGAAAGCAATACGCGCACCGACACGGGGTTTTGTCTATGGGCTCGACACATGCGCAGACGCATCGGTGTTGCTGGACCCATCACTACCGTGAGGATCCGCAGGCAGGTGTAGAGCAGGGGTGTCAAACTCCAGTCCTCAAGAGCCTTTAGCTGAGCCTCTGCTGCACCACCTGGATAGAATAATGAGGTCATTCAGGCTCTGGAGATCTGAGCTACACAGGAGGAGGTAATGAAGCCGCTTCATTCCGGTGTTTTGTACCAAAAACTGCAGGACACCTGGAGTTTGACACTTGTGGTGTAGAGGATGAACCCGACCGGAAGGAAAACGCTGAGCCTCGGGCTCACCAGGCCGTAAACGTTTCTTACTGTCGTGTCAGAGCACGACAGTTTGACTGGAATAGTTGTTGCAGTAAACTTTGTTTAGGACGTTTCCACAGAGCTGCAGAGGAAAACTCAAATGATTACTACTAATAGAAAAGCGGAAAGCTACGAACCGGAAGTCAAACCGGTGACCTTCCGCTTCCTCATCACGGTGTTGAACCGCGGAGGGAACAGATGGATTCATACCGGAGAAATATAAACCCTCCAGTAAGTAAAAACCTACAGCAAAAATCATGTTACACATTTTATTTACTTTCACTGCTTAATAGGAAGAAACACATAAACAATAAAATCAGACTGCAGTTCGTTTTTCATTGCTTTGGCTGAATCTTGATAAACTGCCACCTTGGAAAATCAAAACTGCTTCCCAAATATTCAATTACTACTTTCATAGACTGAGCTCCTTTTCTGTCGAAGGTAACCAGTATTTCAGTTATATTTAGCTCTTTAACTCTTACTTTAATAAGAAGAGTTTGAAACTGGAGGAAGCGGGTTAGCATTAGCATTAGCCGCTAGCTCTGTAGGGGAGCCGAGGAGGTACAGCAGCTGACAGTAAAACTAAATAAAGTCTGCATTTATTTCTTATCATCTTCAACGTAGAGCCTTTAAAACCACAAAATAAAATCTGAATATTATTCTAGAAAACCCTGGTGATGACTTTGAGTTATGATACTTCCCAAATATTCAATTTTTATATATTTATAGGTTCTCAGCCATCCAAGGACATGAGACCCCCCAGTCCTTGGTCATGTGCTGCAGAACATCATACATTTATTTAATCTCTTTGTTCTAAAAAATATGATGTATATGATTGACTCAAATTTTAAGTAGATTCACACATTTTATTTATATGTGGAATAATAAAATTGGGCCGTTAAACTGTATTGAGAAGAAAATGTATTTATTTGATATGTACATTTCCAGTTTTAATCAAATTATCGGATATATAATTGTTTATTTACAGGAAGGTAATTTAGAACTTGTTCTAAGGAGGAAAATATAAAAACTAAAGTATGGAGCAGAAACGAGGGGATAGAAGTAACTGATGAACTCCCATTAGACATCCACATACAGGGACATGCGCTGACGGCGTTCAGCCACCAGGGGGCGGAAAATCACCCAGCATGTCAGTTTTATCTTCTGAAGTCAAACATCTCCACCTGCTGGTCAAAGGAAGATACTGCAGCTTAGCTTGATTCATTCCAAATGAAATTAGAAAAATTAACCTCGAGGTTTGGCGTCACGATGATGATTCAGAAGATTTTAATTTAAATCTTTACAAAAGCTGTAACTGTAATTTATGTTCTGAAATATATTTATTGATCATCAACTTGCTGAAATCTTTAATCTGGGTTTAACAAGCAGGCCTGGATTGATGGAGTTATTAAAGATCTGAGCAGGTGTTCGTCACAGAAGAGAAGATCTTGGTTCCACTTTGACCAGGGTTTCCCCAGTGCGGCCCGGGGCCCATTTGCAGCCCTTTTGGTAGATTTCTGTGGCCCCTTGACTCAGTTTAGGAAAGACTTAAATAGAGCTGAAGCAGATGGAGACGCAGATGAGATCTTCAATAACAAAATCTAAATCTTAATAAAATGTAGGTACAAATCAAGTGTTTTTCTGTTTTTATATTAATGTCAGTAAGTAGGCCACAAATGTCCAGCAAACTAATTAGAGTAATTAATCTAGTAATTAGTCTGTGTAGGAGCTATTTCTCCGTTTTTTGGTTAAATCTTATAATTTAGATTATTTAGTTTATTTTTATTTGCTTATTTTTCTAGTTGATTTATAATTAGAATTTTTGTTTAATTTGTTATTTTAAATAGGTCCTTTGGTTAGTAATTCACTTAATTAGTTAATTGATTTCAGTTTGGGAAGTAGGTGTGTCACAGTTTAAATAGGTGGGTTTTGGGTGGATCATTATGCACGTGGTGGTCATAAGGTTTTTTACCAGTCACTAGTTATCAGTCAGTCAGTCACTAGTTATCAGTCAGTCAGTCACTAGTTATCAGTCAGTCAGTCACTAGTTATCAGTCAGTCAGTCAGTCTGGTGCAGGAGTCAGAGCAGGATCCTGAAGCCTGTAACTTGTTTTTATCCAAAAAAATGGAATAAAGCAAATGAAAAAGCTGCATTTTGACCCCTTTTTTTTTGGACTGCGTAAGCCGGAACCCACGGTGCATTAGTGACTATTTGAGTTTAATTCTTTTTTGCTTTTGATCACCGTTGAGTCTTGAGTTTTTTGATTTTTTTGGAATTTAAGTTTGGGACAAATAGTCACTACAGTCTGGGTTAAATCCAGTTAACGGCTTTGGAAGATGCTTCTCACTTTTGTTGCTGGCAATAATTCAAAACAAGTTAGGAAACTGTACAAGTCTGAGACCCTTTTACAAACGTTTTTAATTCAAATAAATGGTAATTTGTTGCAGCACTGTTGCCTTGCAGAAAGAAGGTTCTGGGTTCGATTCCCGGCCTGGGGTCTTTCTGCATGGAGTTTGCATGTTCTCCCTGTGCATGCGTGAGTTCTCTCCGGGTACTCCGGCTTCCTCCCACAGTCCAAAAACATGACTGTCAGGTTAATTGGTCTCTCTAAATTGTCCCTAGGTGTGAGTGTGTGTGTGCATGGTTGTTTGTCCTGTCTGTCTCCTTGTTGCCCTGCGACAGACTGGCAACCTGTCCAGGTGACCCCGCCTCTTGCCCGGAACGCAGCTGGAGAGGCACCAGCACCTCCTGACCCCATTAGGGACAAGGGTGAACAGAAAATGGATGGATTGGTAATTTGTTGCTGAGCTGGTAAAAAATTAGAATTTACCCTGAAATTGTTTTTGATTTTTAACTGAAAACAAACAGATTGTGGTCCCTGAGTTTGTCCAACCTGGTGATTTGGACTCTATGTTCTCCTGACCTGATCTGGACACATTGAGGACAAATTCCAACCCAAACCAGTGAAAAGATGCTGATGATCAGCAAACTCCACACCCAGCAGAGCAAAACTTCACGGAGAAGAAAGACTGAAGACTCGGGACGTGAGACAGGTTTATTTCTGAGACAGCGTGAGTCCACACGTCTCTGTTCACAGACTTGCCCATAATTCACTAACATCTCAGAGAAACTCTCCGGATCACAGTCTCACTTCAGAGAGGCTTTTATTCTGAAGAGTCCAGGCTGTGGCACAGTATCTCCTTCAGAAACCGGGAGGCCCGCTCCGGTCCCTGCAGAACCCAAACCGGACCAGCGTCTCCTCAGCGGAGTCCAAACGCAGGCCAACAGGTCGGGTCCGCTCCCCTCCTGTTTCCGGTTCCGGTCTACCTCTCAGAGCTGATCTTGTAGCGCAGGACGAAGTAGGCGATGACCCGCAGAGAGAAGAAGAAGATGGCGAGGACGATGAAGTCCAGGTAGAGTTTGGCGTCCAGCATGTCCAGCTCCTTCAGGATGGCCTCGGATTTCTGGAAGTGACACGCGTCGTCTTCGTCGCAGTGAAGATCCGGTCGGTCCATACCGTAGATGGACAAGATGGCGCCCTCAAAGCCGTACCTGAAACACAGCAGCACTGACGACGATTAGCTTTGGTTTTAGCTGTCAAGTTGACAACATAATGCGTTAAATCTTAACTATACGCCTGATATATAAAAGAAAAAGGAACACAATGCTTTGCTACCTACTGTCAATCCTATGAAAACCAAAGTCAGAAAAAAGTTTTAAGAAAAATATTGAGGGAGATGGAAGTAGGTCAGCTATGCTAGCTTGACTTTGACAACTGTAACATATACAGTAGATGTGCTGTGGAGTTCAGTTTTAGTTCAGTTAAAAATAAATTAAAAAAGGCATAAACACCAACTCTGGCAGACCATCAGTAGAGCAGGTGTTTAAATCAGTTAATCTACCACAGCAATCACTTAATAATAATCGTAAAATAAAAATCAAGCCTAAAACCATAAAACTAACACCCTGAATGTTCTGTTCTCCGTGTGGGAACAGAACATTTCCCACATGGTGGGAAATGAGTGTTTTTTGGTGTTGAATCCTGAAACATAAAGTGACATTGTTGTTGGTTCCTATGACAACGAATCTGTGTGTAGCGTAGCGTAGTTATGAACTGTTTTTCTGTTATTTTTCCCTTTGCTATGGCGTACTGCACTAAACTAATAATATCAACATCTCCAGGTTTCATTTAGTCAACAGTTCTAGCATGGCAGCGCAGCTACGGATGGCAAGGAAAAGAAGAGGCAAAACAATGCCACGTGTGTAATGATAGTCATGTGACGTCCTTTCCAGTAATAAGTCCATCAATGGTCAGAACCCACCAGCAGAAACAGAAATCCCTCAACTTTGATGAAATATTGGCAGAAAGTTATTTTTGTCTTCCTGTCAACAGCGCCCCCACCTGACGTAGGAGATGTAGGACATCCACTGCAGGTACCAGGGGATGGTGTCAAAGCTGACGAAGAACCCGGAGAACAACAGGACCGGGATCGCCGTGACGGGTCCCACAAACGTCGCCACCTGCAGTAAACGAGTACACCTGAGCATGGTCTCCATGGAAACGCACCAAACGGCGCAGAGAGGAGGGCGGAGAAGCGACCTGCAGGGAGGTGGAGGCGGCGCCGATCAGCAGACCCAGACTCTGAGCCACCAAAGACGTAAGGACCCCCAGAGACAGGAAGAGGAAGAACCGGCCGGCGTCCGGAGGCTGAGCCGTCATCCAGTAAACGATGCTGCAGTAGACCACCGGGAAGACCATCTGCCAGGAAGACCACCCCTTTATTCAGGACATTCAGTTACCTAAAACATCCAGACTTTCTCTGTGTGATCTGAGTAAAGCTGCTCCCCCCCCCCCAGCCTTCTTCAAATCTGAAGAAATTGGTGTCAAAAGTTTTTGTTTGTTTTGCTTTGACTTTAAAGATCTTAATGACCTCTGGAAGCTTTTCATGAAGATCTTTGAAATGATAGCGGCACAAACACAGCAGAGCTCATTGACACCACATTTGTAGAAACACTGGCTTATATTACTGCAAAACCAATGCGATTGGAAGAAAAAGCATTTCTGTTGTTTTTTCAGGTCAGGTTGTGAAACACCTAGATGACTGTCTGCTACTGAGAGTTACCTGGAAGGGAAGGTCGGCCATGGTCTTCGCCAGGTAATACGCCTTCAAACTGTACCAGTAGTTCAGGTGTTCCCTCAGGAAAACACCCAACTCCAGAGGAACTGAGCATGAGAAGACAGAAACATGGAGGATAAGAATCTGCTGCTCCTGCTGCAGGAACCAGGTTTCTCTGGTTCTTCTGCAGTTTGGACCCGGCGACTCACAGGTGAGCACTGTGGGCATGAGAGCAGCGAACATGAGGAACAGCATGGAGAAGAAGAGGAAGCCCGAGTTGCTCAGGACCTTCTTGGCTTCGTTGCCGATGCCCAGGTACAGGAGGCCGATCAGAACTCCGATCCCGACGTGAGAGGAGATCCTGAGGTGGGTCAGCACCTGCTCAGCCAATCACAGACATCAGTCATAATACTGAAAATCTCCATAACATGAAATGTGAAGCAGCTGCTGTTGAGTCCAGATGCTTTTGAACGTGTTAAAACTGCAGAATTTATGGATGTATAAAAATCATTTTCCACTGACGTTGGGACATTTATTCTGGATTATAATCAAACATTAAAAGGTCAAACGGGCAGCATTATGATTTCCACTATAATAATTGGTTGTTATAAAACTTTTATATATATGAAATTATTATTTATATAGCAAATGACTTAAAGAAAATGTGCTTCCTGGTTTAACACCCTGAACTTGGGTCTCTGTCTCTTTAAGAAGCTCCTTCTCTTTCTGAAGCTCCGCCTCCCAACATGGCTCCTCTATTAACCCTTCACCAACGTTTTCCCAGCGTTTCACTGAAGAGTAGCTCCTATTATGAGCTCAGCAGTTCCAGCAGCTGTTTGCTAATTGCTGGTGGCTAGTCTGAAGGAGCGGAGAGGGAATTAAAGGATTTCTCAAACATGCATGAATGAATTGAGACAACACTCCAGGTTTGTCTTTGTTGAGGGAAAAACATTATAACATGATGAAAAACTAAAAGAAAAGTTAATCTTACATAATACTGCTCCTTTAAACTTAATTTCTGTTAAAGGAAAAATGAAAGCTCAGGTTTTTGTTTTGTATTCAGAAGGAGGAACCTCTGCTGTGAAAGTTGGACCATCTGAGTCGGTGGGAAGTTTCCTCACCGAGTCGCGGAGGATGCTGAGGAACGTCCGCCTGAACAGGATGCAGAACTGAGTCTTGCAGCTGGCCGAGAAGCTGTGGCAACCTTCAGATGGAGAACTCTCCTGTCAGGAGCAGAAACATTCAGCTGAGAGAATCGGATCTTATTCTACCGCCTGATTATTCCTCTCCTTTGGGTTCTACCTCCTGCCAGAGGAGCGGATGCAGGTTGGCGTCTCCGTTCAGCTCCGTCTGATGCTCTTCCTCAGACTTTCTGTCCTGAACTGCCTTCACCAGTCTCACCATCTGGTCCCCGTACTCCCCGGACGCCACCTCCATGACTGCAGAGAAAACAAGTAAGTTAACGTTTTAATTATGTGGAAAAAGTAATTTTAGGGGAAGCTAAGAGGGCTAAATGTTAGCGGTAAAGAAAAAATGATCTCTGTTATTGGTGGTGATTAGCAGAGGTGTGCCCACCACTGGCTACATGGAGTAGCTATGGTTAGCCAAGGACTATCTTGCTGCAGAAAGCATTTGGAGTGATTTTTGTTCAAAATCAAGTCTGACTTTTCTAATCAGAGATGATCAAACCTGCCTCTGCATTCTCCAGCCTATCCTTTCCCAAAGCCTCTGACTTGTAGGACATGTCCAAAAACAGCTGCTAGTTAGGGAACCTTTAGCAGAAACTTCTGAACCGACTTCCTTTAGTGAGGAGAAGCAGTTATTCTGTGCTGAACTCCTCAGGATACTGGAAGACAGGCAGCTGCTGTAGGAGCAGAGGGTGGATCCCACCAGAGATAAAGACAGTAAGACCATCCCAGTCTGCCAGGCCAAAGCTTAACCTCTATGCAAAACTCAGACAAGTCAACCAAGACAACATTCACGGTACTACCTTCAGAAACCCATCTCTGCAACCAGAGCTTTTGTACTTGGTTGTTTAGCTACCAGACCTCAGCACCAGCAATAGGCAAGATGTCTTCCAAACAGGCACCTCAATATTCAAGGACAAAGTTCTTAAAGTTAGAAGAACATCAAGGTTTGCTTTCTAATACCTGCCAAAAGGTTTATCTGAGGTGAACAACACCTTGCCTCCAAGGTAAACAAAGCATCGGACAGTAGGCCAGAACTGTTCTGATTCCTTCCCCTCAGGTCCAAACTGAGATTTCACTTCTGCTGTCTTGGAAAGGGATTCATGCTGTGACTGTGTTGGTGTTCTCACTAAAGTCGGCCGGGTTGTGGTAGGTCGGACAGTTCAGTCCGAGCTCCTGCAGGTACGGAACCAGACTGGACACCTTCCCCCTGTAGATGCACTGACCCTGACTCAGCACGTAGAGCTGCAACACACACACGCACGCACGCACACACAGAGAGACACAGACAGACAGACAGTCAGGCAGGTCAGAACCTCTGCCCAAAGCAAATCAGTTCATAAACAATGTTTAGACACTAAGTGAAATGTGTTTTATTTATGCCCACCAAACTCTGAGAGTTTTTGGTAATTTGATGCAAACTTCAAAAATAGACACATTTTTCCAATAAAGTAGATGAAGGAAGTTGGTGGCACCACATAGTGGACCAGACCTTATATGGGCGTTATAGAACAGCCTCTGGCTCCAGGCTGACCTCTTTATTCTCCTTCCCTAACTGTAACTAACATTTTGTCCCTCTTTTCTCTGTTTGGTGTTGGGTAGTGGAGTTCTGTTGGGTCTGAAAGTGGTGCTGCAACTTAGGCTGGTGTTAGGTCTCAGGAAAGTATTAACTTTTAGGGACGTGTTGGGTCTTGGGGACATATTGGGTGTTAGGGTGGTGTTGAATGTTGGTTCTTGAAGCAGCGCTGGACTTAGGAAAGTGTCTGCATCTAAATGGTGCATCGAGTTCGTCCTCCTCATCTTGCCTTGTCAAACAGCTCAAAGAGTTTGGCGCTGGGTTGGTGGATGGTGCAGATGACCGTCCGTCCTCCTCGAGCCAGAGCTTTGAGAAGAGAGACCACTTGGAAACAAGACGAACTGTCCAAACCGCTGGAACGCAGACAGACACAGGAACGAAGGTCAGGGTTTTCTCAAAAAAGACAATCTGAAGTTCCTCATGATTCAAACAGTTCAAGCTTCTGCTCAAAGAAATCAACAGAACCAGATGGACGCTCACTAATAATTTAACCAACCATAAAAACTGAAAATTCAAAATAAATAGGAGATAAATGAGATGAACTAATAAATCCATCTGAGGAACCTTCTGCTCACCTGGTGGGTTCGTCGAAGAACATCACTGGAGGATTGTTGACGAGCTCCAGAGCGATGGCCAGCCTCTTCCTCTGGCCTCCGGACAGGTGGGAGGTTCTGGTTTTAGCACAGTCCAGCAGACCCAGAGCTGTCAGGATCTCCTGGACCTGATGGAGCCCAAAACAGAAGCAGACCCGCCGCTCAGATTCTGAGGCAGAGTTGCAGCAGTGAAGCTGTTTGAAGCCCAAACCCACCATCTCCCTCCGAGCCTCCACCTTCTCCTGCAGCTTCAGGTTGGCTGAAACCTGCAGAAACACACAGATTTCACCTCCAGGCCTGAACTGCAAACCCGACTCAGGTCAGCAGAGAGGGACGGGGACGGTACCGGCTTCATCACTGAGACCGGAAATGTTCTTTGGTTTGGTTGGATTTCAGATCAACTGGATGGTTTTAGCTTTTTCACCATTAGTCAATATGCAAATTTACTAAAAATGTTAAATTAACAGTAAATAAATTATAAAAAGTTTTGTTTTTCTTAACTTTCTTTAAAACTCAATTAAAGGATTCAGCCTGTTCCAAATAGAAAACAGTGAATAAGGAAATACAGCAATAATTTGGATTATTTTCTTCTCCATGCTGTTCATCATGTTCATTTATAAATGTAACAGTTTCAAACTAAATATTTAGCTCCAAACTGCATATTTCGTTGACAAGCTAAATATTTCATATACAAATCAAATATTGAAAATTTATTCTTCTGACTAAATGTTTTGCTCCAAACTAAAAATATGGTTAGCAAGCTAAATATTTAATTAGCAAGACAACAAAATATTTCTATATATTGTTATTGTTAATACTGGTTGCTAACCAAGTATTTAGTTTGAGGCTAAACATTTGAAGATACATGTTTAGATTGTAACTAAATATTTAACTTGCTAATTAAACATTTAGTGTGAAACTGACATTTCTAAATTAAAATATGACTTTAAGAAATGAAGCCGTAATTTGTTCCCTCATGACAGGCTAAATGCTCTACAAAGGCATCCCATAGGTACGGGGCTTCTGTATTGCCAAGTTGCTGCTGACACATTTTGATAAATCTCCTGAAGTCTCAGCGTTGGGGATTTTCTGACCTGTTTTATTCAGTGATTTGGTTTTTTGTGCCTGGGGAAGCTGTGTTTGCTCCTACCATCATGGCCTCCTGCACAGTGAGGTGCGGCAGCAGCATGTCGTCCTGCATGATGTAGCAGGAAACCTTCCGGAAAGAGCGCAGGTCTCTGGGTTGACCGTTGATCAGGATCTCGCCCTTCATCCCCGTCTCCCTGTTGGAAGGACTCAGTGAGTCTGAAACGCTTCGGGAAAACTCGGACCGCCACAGGACGTGTTGATGAAGAGGTTCCCTCTCACCTGTACCCCGCCAGGATATTCATGAGCGTGGACTTCCCGGCTCCTGAGGGCCCCATGATGGCCACCAGGTCCCCGCTGGTGAATTTCCCAGAGATGGCTTTGAGCAAAGTTTTGTAACCTGAAACGAGGCGGAACAATGAGTCTGCTGGTTCCCAGCAGCACCCAGAGCGGCTCTTTGTCCTGCAGGCCGGGCTCCGGTTTCACACCGCTTCCCCCTGACTGGACTCAGCGGTTCCACTCCACCAGCCCAGCTCTGATTGGCTGGAGGGCTTATGAGACAGAGAGAAGATCTGAACCAGAACCAGACAACTGGTGGGGTTAAAGGTTAAAACGCACAAAAATAAACAGAAAAGTTAATTTCAGAACCATTCAGTCAGTCAGTCAGTCAGTCAATTAATCAATCAGTCAATCAATCCGTCTGTCCATCCACCCACCCACCCACCCATCCATCCATCCATCCATCCATCCATCCATCTCATTAATCTAAAACCCTGAGTAGAACAACGATGAAGATGATCTTCAGTAACCTCTGCAGTTTATCTGCTGATGGAGTCTAAACACTCCTTAATGGGATTATCATGTTTAATCTGAGAACGGGATTAAATCTGCGCTGGCCGACAGTAACCTCTGCAGCAGCACCAGAACCTGTACACCATGCTACAACTGGTACAAAACCCATAAAACAGAGAGTACTACACCCTGTACTATCGTGGTACTACAGAGTACTTCCCTATCTACTCCTGCCTGTTCAGGTTATCAACTATCCTGTGATTGGCTGTTGGGCTGTGGGGGCGCTGCACCAAGAACCACTGAAGGAAACGACACTAAAACCTCTGGAGACACTGAGAGCAACTTCCTTCTTCACCAGATGGAAACAAGATGGAGGATCAGATTTTAGTGTTGGAGGATTTCTCTTTAGTCTTTGGCTAAAGACCAGGAGACATTTCTCCTGCTAGCGCTAGGCTAACATGTTTGTTTTGCTTTTATTTACCCAGAATGCCCTGCACTGTAGTCCACTTCCTGCTTTTGGAGCAGCCTCTGGTCCACTTGGTCCATTTGCATCCAACCGAACCAGAGTTCACTTCAACCGAACCCAAACCGAGGTCTAGAGGACCAGAGTTCACTGAATTGGTCCGATTATGAATTCACACTTCCCCAAGCAAACCGGACTTTCTAGGCAAACGGACTGGAGTTGGATTAAAGCGAAGTAAACAGAACCAGTGTGAATGCACCCTGTGTAAGGTTCTGTTCCTAGTAGAACTGGACAATGAAACAATGACAATATCTATCAGGACAGAGCCGTAATCAATAGAAATACATCTGATAGAATGTTAATAATTTCACTAAACTTCCATCCAGAACCGCAAGGCATTCTGGGGGATGTAGGCAGAGGAAAGGCTTTAGCCACTCAGCCTTTGTCTTTGTCTGATATTCTCAATTGAATTTAAATCCTTCATTTGAATTCAAATCTCTTGGCTGAACGATTTGTACTAAGTTATAAGGTAGCGACGGATTTTTTATTTGACCATTTTAATGTTGAATGTGCTGTTTGGGTCAGAACCGATTCGGTTCAGGTCTCATCAGGTTCTAAACTCTAGAAAAAACAACAGTTCAAGACCTGAGTCAGTCTGAGGAAGATGTGAGCAGACGAGAAAAGTTTGGGAGGTGATGATCGAACCAGAGGAATAACCTGTTTCAGCTTCATTCACACCTGAGCAGGTGAGGAATGTTCCCACTGAAACCAGGAGGTTTTACCCGCAGCAGAAACAAAGAGTTTAACCGCTGCTTCCAGAGAAATACGATCTGTGCCGACCTTTATTCCAGAGTCACAGAACAAAACCGGCAGCAGCTAGGGATTCGTAGTGAGACGAGTTTCCTGCTGCTGAACGCAGATCAGAGATTCAACTTTTAGAAAAACTCTGAGAAATGTTTCTGTCAGGCTGTGAGAAACAATCCGACTTTCTCAGATTTCTCCTGTAAAGATGCTTCACTCAGAGATACCTGCTCCTACATGAGAAGAAACCGAAGCTGCTCTGCATCTCAGCAGGGTTTGGTTGCCGTGGTAACAGGTCAACGGCGAAGAACCGCAGAAGACCTCAACCACTCAACTGAATGTATAAAACACAGAAAACTGTTCAGTTCAAACATCATCGGTGAGCAGCTCAGCCTGCCAGAACAGGGGTCAAATCAGGGGTCATCCAGGTGATTCAGCTGGTCCAATTGGACTCTTAACTACAAACACCTGACAAGAGAAGCAAAGCTAGTACAAGAGTAAGACCAAGACGCTAGACCAGCTAGACCAGATGAGAGCGAGAGCAGAAAGGAGTAACATGAAGACACTGGGGGAGAAACCGTGACGATCAGAGACGTTTTGGGCTTCGCTGCTGTCAGCCTGACCCAGAGCAGCTGTGGCTACAATGTAGCTTACGATAATCAGCACATGAATGTCTGAGTGAATGAGTGAATGTTGTATGAAGCGCTTTGACTTAAAAAGTCCTAAAATTATTATTTATAATTTTTTACTAAAAAATTGACCTTCTGATTACTTTAAACTTAAAAGTTTACAGTGTTTGATAAAATGTAATGATGGAGTCTGTAACTCACCTTTTAACAAGATGTTTTATTCATAAGTTTGTAAAGTTGACTTGTAGCAAGTCAAAGTGCTATGACTTCCCCTGTAAGCCACATCAATACATTTACTCTGTTAATGTGCAGGAACAGAGTTATTCAGCTCCCTGGTTGCCATCTCGACATCGTCCACGTTGCCAGTTCTGCTTCCAAAAGAGTCTGAATCTGTTTCTCTTTAACTTCAATATTTAACCACTTAGACATTTATATTCCAGCTCAATTAGGGCTAACCATTCAGATGTAGAAAACGCCTGAATGGACCTAGCCCTGCCTTCGAGGCGCAGCTCCTCCCCCACTTAGTTCCTACAGACTAGCCAGCAGCAATTAGCAAAAATTAGCACATTATTAGAGAAAACTTTGTGGAACTGCTGAGCTTAGCGTTGCTGGTAAAAACGTTGTTAGGGTTAAGAGAGCACCCATGTTGGGAGGACTTCCTGGAGGCGGAGCTTCAGAAAGAGCAGGAGTTTTTAAAGAGACAGAGTCCCAATTTCAAAACATTAAACGAGGAAGTAAACTTTTTCTCAAGTCATATTTGATATATACAGAATTTTCAGGTAATGTAGTTACTCAATTGTGCTATGAAGTTGCACTTTGTTGCTGGAAAATTCTGCCCATTAAACCAAATAAAAAACTGCAGTGATGTAATTCCTGTCAAAATCTCGGTTGTCTTAAGTTTTGTAATCATTCTGGATGGGTGAAAGCGTCGGCGTTTGAAATGCGGCTGAAACGCCGTATCGCCGCTCAGATCGGGACGCTGCTTTGTTCTGCTCTGAAAAGCTGAAACACAATCCCAACATTTCTGTTCACATTCTGGGTTTTAGAGTCACCGCTGCTCAGAAAGAGTCTTCTTCTTCTGGTGGTGAGCTTGTTAATAATCAGAAGACTTAATAAAGCCCTCTCAGATTATAATCTGACAGTTGGATCAATTTAGGGGTTTCTGCTTCTCTGCAGACTCATCAGATTGTTGTTTTCCTTCATCACAGAGAAATTCCTCTCAGCTGTGGGTGGCAGAGCGTCTTAATCTGACCTGCAGCTATTTCCAGCAGGAGATACTGAGTGAGATTAACAGATTACAGCCTGTTAATCCAGCAGGAACACACCAACAGAGTGGGACCGGGACAATAACAAACCGCTGCTGGTGGCATCTTCGTCTCCTGCTGGTTCTCCGTGTTTTCTGAGCTCAGCTTCAGTGTGAGTCTGGAACAGATCAGAAATCCACCGATCTCTGATTATTCCCTGAAAATGCAGATTAGGGATAATTTTCCGTTTTGGCGCCCCTTCAAGCACGGCGCCCATTTGCGCCCACTTTTTGCGCCACTGGTTGTAGTTTGTTGTTGGACCACAGATCAAGAGTCTAATATCATCCAATCAGATCAATTCATTTTATTGATATAAAATGAATTAACTTCATAACAGTAACTGAACATAATCAGATCACCGATGATCTGCGAGATGGAGCTGCTGTGGATCTGTGGGGTGGAGCAGATTCCAGTAAGACGGTTCTGTGTGGCGACCGGTCCAGGTAATCAGATCAAAATAATTCAATCCAATCACACAGACTGATCCCCGTTTGTTCCTGCTTCTAGTGCTGTGCTGTCTGATTTACAGCGTTCCTCCTCTAAACAAGCACAGGGCGACTGGGGAAAGAACAACTCCTGTTCAACAGGAAAACCCCTCCAGCAGAACCACAGCCAGACTCAGGAAACTTTGTGTTGGTCTGTCCATAAAACCCCAATAAAACACAATAATGGTTGAAATGCTTTAAGGTTTTTCCTTGTAAATTCGTCTGTAACTGAGATCAACTCTCACACATGGAAGCACCACAAATCTGGAACAAACTTCCGGAAAACTATAAAACAGCCGAAACACTGAGTTCCTTTAAATCTAGACTGAAAATCAACCCAGTTGCTTTTGGACTCTGAAGTACTGGAAGTCGCTGGTTCTGTACCGAACCGTCGGGCCGATCCGAACGAGGCGGCCGGTCATGAAACAAAATCTACTGGATCATAAATTATCCCAAAAGTTATTGTGATAAACGATAATATTGTTGTTTTGAGATATAATTAAAATATACACTGTACAAAATAATTATAATAGCATAATTATGCTTAAAAATCAATAAGCTTTAAATTCTAATGAACATTTAAGACTGGAACTGATCCAAAATAAATAAACAATAAATAAAATGATCCTTCAAAAGACGAGACCAAAACACCAGGCTAAAGACTTTTCATCCAGTTCTTGGTAGAAAGAGAGAAAAATGATAAATGATGCTAATATAAATTATTGAGCTTGTTTTAATCTGAGACGTGATTAATTGATGAATTGATTATTGTGATTGGAAGTGTGGCCAACACGGACTGAACGGCTTCAATCTGCTATTCTTGTTTGATCTAATTCCTCTCGCTGCGTCTGCAGGCTCCCATGATGCAGTCTGATCCGGTTGAATCGTAGCGAGGAGCCGGATGCTGACGGACTGTCGGGTCAGTTCCGACTCCAACGTTAAGATGCTCCAGGTAGGAACTGGCTCAAGATCCGGTTGCTTTCCTGTCCCATGAGGTTTAACGGCAGTGACCTGAGCAACATGGCTGATCCTCTGATGGAGGGAACAGATCATCTTCATCCGCTCCATGTTGGGCTCACTGAGCATCAGCTCATGAATAAATCTGAATCGGTTCAGTGGCCGAACATAAAGACTCTAAAGCTCCGTTTCCATTCAGCATTTAAATAAAATTACCAAAATAAATTGGCTAAATGGAAACACTTTGAAAAAACTCACAGCCTCAAAAAAGAAAACATGAAGGAGGAAAGAGATTTTAAACAATTTTTAACGGGCCCATAACTTTGACATCTAACTAAATATTTAGTTTGTAAACTATTTTAGCTTGAAAGCTGAACATTTAAGTCGGATTTAAACATTTAGTTTTTAACTAAATATTTAGTTTTCAAACTTCCTAACAAATTATTTAATTTGCAAGCTAAATATTTAGCTTGTGATTTAAGTATTTAGTTTGCAACTCTGACATTTATGAATGTATGAATAACATGGTGAAAAATTAAATCCTGCATTTTTTTCTCTGTCAGACTAAATAAATTAGTTTCTTACTGTGTAACTGCAAACGGCGCCTCGTCTAACCCGAACCTCCAAGGCCTAAACCTCCAGTCCGCGGGCCGCTAAGCGTACCTGTCTCAGGTGGGGGTCAACACGGTCCGATGTAGGTGAAGGTCAAACCATGAGGTCATCATGAATGAACCTTCGCCCCTCAGGCCAGACGATGACCATGATCTCTTCATCCTGGTGTCGGTTCAAGAGTCACTGAGTCAGTTTGACCTTTGACCCAGAGCCAGATGCAGACAGCGTCCCTGCCAGGGACCAAACTGCTAAGAAAACCATATTTTCTGGGGTCATGAAGATGAACAAACCCCTTCATCAGGACAAGCTGGTGATTTGGGTAGGTCAGGTCTCCACTGTCACACTTGAGTGGAACAACTTAAAGCTCTCGGTTCTTGGTTTAGAGTAGAAACGTGGCTGTTTTTAATCACATTTGGGCAACTGGTAAGGATTTCTTCTGAACACCTTCCAGTGGAGGAGTTTTAGAAATATCCCTTCAAGCCCCATGGACCAGTACAGACTAATGAAGGAACACCACCTTCACCAGTAAATGGACTGGTGGTCTTTCTTTCCACTCTGACCAATTGTTACCGTCATTTTGCATTCAAAGTTTCTGCTGTGAACAAAGAGACTGCATTTTCTCAGATTATCCAGAACCTGTTGGATCCTGATGTCTCTCCACCTGAACCCCCCATGCTGCTCATAAGGGGATGTTTGGTCAAACAGCTGCTGTTTAAACTCCGATTTAGCGTCAGCTGGTCCTTCTGGATCGCTGATCTCCTCAGAGGAACGTCATCCGATACCACTGTGCCTATAAAGGCAATCTCAGTCCAGGCTGCTGAGGTTCCACCACGGTGGTATAAACTATCAGAAATCAGCTCTCCTGTCCGGTTCTACTGAGTCTCTAAAGTCTCTTCTTCATGGCCGTGGCATTAACTGGTTCTTCCTCAATCAGGCCTATCCAGATTCATCTCCATTTGCAGATGCTGCACAGTTCCTCCATGTTTTTAGGAACCACTCAGAGGTGGTACCAGCCCGGTCAAGCTAGTTTGATTGGCAGCAGACTCCATTAGTTGACTGGAATAACAACATCTGAACCAATCATAAGACCACAGCAGTGGTCAAACTTTGAGGTCCAAACCTTTTTATCGGTTGTGGCAGAAGTGTACTGACGGCATCAACTGGACGAGGCAATGAGCAAATATACCGAGAGAAACTGGCCGCCCAACCGTATGCATGCAAAATGACATCGGCGTGCCAACCACAGCGAGGAATGGACCGCCAATGGAGTCACTCCCAACGTGACCAGAACCAAACCAGACAGTAACCGTCTACAGTGAGACTTGACAATGTCAGTATATCATGACAGTAAAGTTATTTGTTTCTGTCTTTGCCAGGTTTCACTCTTACCTTTTTTCCTCCACCAGGGTCCCTCTCTGATTGAGTAAGAGACATCTTTGAACTCTATGTTGACGGCTGGTCTCCGTGGCAACGAGGAGAACCTCTGGGCCTCCGTCAAGGTGTTGTCCACCTTCTTCAGGGGTCCGTCCATCTTCTTCTGGTGTTTCTGCAGCAGCGGCGTCTGCTGGGTTCCCGCCGGATGCTTGTTGATCCCCTCTTCCAAACAGACGCACACCGTCCGGGGGTCCAGCATCAGGTCAGGGGGCCCGTTGGTGTTCTGCAGGCGAGAAGATGGTTCTTTCAAGCTCAATTTGTTCAGTGCCGCCATTTTAAAAAGAAATTCAGAGGTTTTCTTTCAACTTTTTTAAACATAATTCTTCCAGTTGTGGATGAAAGACGTAAAGTGAGGTTGTTGCAGACTTCATGAGGACGTGTTGGTGCGTCAGCTGGAGAAGAGCAGTGAGCGCTCAGATTAGCAGGCTCCTGTTTATGTGGGACGCTTTGAGGCTCTAATCTGTCCTGGAGGTTACTGCTGGACAGACTGAGCTGATTGCTGCCCTGAATCAGCACAACACGCCGCACCTGAGAGCCTACACATCACACATACACCTGGAAAACAATCAGCACATAGAGGAAAAGATGTTTTTTAAAGCCAAAAATTAACTTTAGCTTCTTTATGATCCATCCCTGCTGTTGCTGGAAGATGGCACTAGGGGGCGCACTGTGGAGAAGTGCTGCAAAGATAAAGACTTAAAAAAAGACAAATTATTCAAACTAACACTTCTGCACTTATGGGAGCTTTAAACACATCTTAACACTGCCTCTAGTGGTCAGCTTTATATTACACACTGAGGACGACGCCAAAAACATTTAGAAAAAGCACAAAACAGATAAATCAGAGATTGGGAGTTAATATAAAACCAGATTTAACATCTCAAAAGCAGGTAGCCTTACCTGCTGATGTTTCAGTTCAGGTTAAAGTCTTAATTTGTGTTTGTTTGTGTTGTAGTGTTCAGGCGGTGGACAGTGGACACCTGTCCTCTGGTGGGTCTACCTGTTCAGAGCTACCTGAGAGCCACTGAGCGCGCTCAGTCTGCCAGAGGAGCCTTCTGTCCACCACTGAAGCAACGACTCAAACTCTGTTCAGTCTGACTCCTCTAGATTCTGATTATTAGAAATTATTTGCATTTCTAAAATAATATTAATAAGAAAAAGCTAAATCAGATTTTGTTTCCACCTGTCTGAGGAACTGAGCGATTAAACTGTCAATATGAGACAGAAACTCTGAGAACTTAAGTCAGGTTCTGTTTTCACATGCAGTGTGTGTGTATGTGTGTGTGTGTGTGTGTGTTGCACTCACCATGATGATGGAGTTGGTCACAGTGGGATTGTGCACAGACCAGGCGGCCATCAGACAGGCCATGGCAGACAGACTGCAGCTCTGTGAAGCTCTCGCTCTGAGGAAACTCCCCTCAGCCCGGCGCTGGAGAAAGTCTCCGCCCCCTGAGCTTTAGCCCCGCCCTGTGGCTTAAGGCCACGCCCACTCCTACAGGTGAAAATACAGAATACTGATTATTGTTTTGGATTTTTATGAATATCCTAAAAGGTGGAAGCTAATTTAATTTCAATGGTGAAGCAAATGGTGGTTTTTGATGTGGGCAGCATTAGCATCGGGACTAATGCACACACATCAGATGAAATAATAAAATCTGTCCATCTAATATTTAGTTAGTGAGCTATTTGGTCTGTAAACAAAATCTAAAAACAATTGAATATTTAGTTAACTTAAATATTTAATAAGTAAGCTAAATATTTAGATTGAAACTAAATGTTTAGTTAGCGAGATAACTAAACTAAAAATGTCCGGCATATAAACTAAATAACGCCAGACATCATTTAGTTTAGAAAACATTGGTTTTCTGAACTAAATGTTGAGTAAGAAAGCTAAACATTTAGCTTCTTAGCTAAATGTCATTTGCTAACTAAATAGCAATCTAAATATCTGGCTTGTTTGCTAAATATTTAGGTTGTAGTTAAATATTTTATCACCTACACAATACATATTTTATCAACAAAATTTTTTTAAATTAAACATTTAGCTAGCAAGCTAAATGTTTAGTTTGAAACATTGATTTTTATAAATAACGTACTGAAAACATGACATTGAAAATGAACCTGAATTAAACACGTTTATTTTGTGCAGCTTAGAGCTTCAGGCCTGGAAAATCCAGCTTTACGGTTGAGAGTCCAGGTAACTTTTCCCACCAGGAAGTCAGAATGTCACCATAAATAACCCAAATTATTGCTGTTGAGTTTGTTCCTGCTCATCAGTTCAATGTGTCTTTATCATATTTTATTCTCACAATTCTCAGCTGCAGCTTTAGACATTTCTCAGTTAAATCAGAATCAGCAGCCGTTTTATTTTAAAGCTCAACATGCTGACTTCACTGGTGAGAAAAATAATTTTCTTTCAATAAAGTTGATCTTTTTTACCCGCTGTGATTTACAATACATGTATATGAAATGTTGCTCTGAGATGATACATTAAATCTTCATGAGCTTCACTGAGGTTTCAGTCTGAGCTTACAGCGCCCCCCAGAGGCTCACAGGCAGAAAACAAAGAATCACTTAAACCTCAGAAAGCCTTTAAACATCACGTTTATTTTCCTTACAAAGCTGCAAACTCCAACTGAAAAACAACAAAACATAAAACATTTAGAATAAAATAAAGGTTTGGTCGACGTTCAGTTCGGAGATGAAAATGTTCTGTCCACCTGCTCAGGTGTGAAGCCCCGCCCACCGTTGCATGACTGGGTCTTCTGACCAGGAGATTAAACGACTCACTTTATGGAAACGCATCTTAAACTAAAATTAAACTGTTGTGGAGGATGACGCTGATTTTATTTACTCTAACGGGAAACTACAGATGAGCTGCTCCAGTCTGAAGAACCGGAACAGGAAGTTCAGGCTGCGAGGAGGAAGATGAACTCCTCCTCTGCTTCAGTCTTCCTTCCTCCTGGTTTGTTGGTTTCAGTTTGACTCCAGGCTTCAGATTCTGCCTGAACCTGCAGCTCGGCTTCATCGGGTCGGAGGAAGCTGAGGATCAAACTGAATCTGATCTGGAGACCAAACTGAAGCCAGCTCGGCGTCGGCGCCGGCCCAGATCGCGCGGATCCTCCTCATTTTATCTTCTTCTCCGTGGCCAGATTGTCATGCAGCTTGGAGACGTAGGCCTCAAACTGGTCCATCGCCAGAGTCCCCGACTCGTCGAAGAACGTCGACACGGACCTAGTGAACTCGGTGTCACGCGAGTTCCTGGTCTTCCCGTCGGTGAAGAAAACCCGGAGCGAGTACTGGTCATCGAACCTGGAAGAGAGTCGGGGAAAAAAGGAGAGAAACTGAGTCTGAAGAAACGGAAACACTTCACATCCGCTTTCTATTTAGTTCTTTTTTTCTCAGTTGGTGGAAGAAAACAAGCTTCTTTTGCCACCTGATGGTCTAGTCGGCCCGGTTCTATTGGAACCAGAACTCCATCATCTGCTCCACCTCCAGCTGCTGTGGTTCTCTTTCTCTCTGCTCTGAGTCAAACCAACCTGTTCCCCTCCTGGCCTGTGGGGGCGCTGCACCAAGAACCACTGAAGGAAACGACACAAAAACCTCTGAAGACACTGAGAGCAACTTCCTTCTTCACCAGATGGAAACAAGATGGAGGATCAGATTTTAGTGTTGGAGGATTTCTCTTTAGTCTTTGGCTAAAGACCAGGAGACATTTCTCCGCGGACTGGAGTCGGACTAAAGCGGACTGGAGTCGGACTAAAGCGGACTGGAGTCGGACTAAAGCGGACTGGAGTCGGACTAAAGCGGACTGGAGTCGGACTAAAGCGGACCAACCAGGGCCGGTGGGAATAAACCCAATGTGTGATTTGTTGTGCAGCAGGGTCTGGTCTAAAAAGCGGGTCGTGCCTGTTTGTTAGTTTTCTATTGGCTGTTTAACGTTTTGTATTTAATGCAGCGCAGCATGTTGTGCAGTTTGCAGCGTAATGTGCTGTGTTGGTGCTGCGCTCGGACCGTTTGAGGGAGGACGACAGCTGCCAGACGTGGTCCGGATCCATCCCGGCCGGGTCTTTCTGCATGGCCACCAGGAAGATGTTCTTCTCCTTGTAGGACGTGTAGAGAGTCAGGATGCCCATCATGATGAAGTACGTGATGAAGGTGAGTTAGGGAAGGCTCACCGTTTATCACCATGTTTTAAACTTTACATTAACCTGCTGCGGGGTTGTGGTAAAACCCGGACCGGAGCAGGTGAAGGATATGAGATGACGCAGCAGGCCAGGACGGGTCTGGACTCGGGGAACGGGTACAGGTAGTCCCAGACCAGCGCCAGCATGGCAAACAGACAGGAGACGGTGCAGATCAGCAGACGGCCGTCCACCAGCTGGAAGTTCTCCACGTAGCCGTACTTCTCCAGCAGCACCTGCAGGGGGCGCCGCAGCCAACGCACAAAGAAAAAAAAAAAAGAAACAATGGTTAGAAAATTATTTTTCTATAAAAAACAAACATTCATTAGCAGTAGCTTTCTAGCTAAATCAGCCAAAAAGCTGATGGTTGCCATGACAACAGGACCAAACCTTTTTCGCTGCGTCGTCCAGAGAGTTCTTCACCGCGGCTCCGTCCCACTTATCGATCTTCACCGGCTTCTCGTCAATCCGCCACTGAAACGACAAACAACCCGGTCAGGATCCCGACCATCCAATCAGGACGCAGACGGGATCCTGACGGTCCAATCAGGATGCAGATGCACCGCCGTCCATCAGGGCTTTGGCTCTGACTCAGAGTCCGGATGGACGGCTCAGGTTAGAGCCTGCAGCTGAACCTCGGTGAGTTCGCTGCCTGCATGGCTTTTCAGAAATCAACAGCCTGCATGTATCATTTCCTGTTTCCTGAACACAGCTTCATCATCAGATCTTGTTCGTTATGAAATTAGTTCAAAGCAGAAACTGAGTTCTCTGATCTGACCACTGAAACATTATTCTGCCAATCAAACATTTGATACGTATGTTCACTCGCCTCAGGTGATCATTGGGATTGAACCAGAGAATCCATAATTCATTCATTTGTCTTCCAGTTCCAGTGTTAAATGTTTATTGATCTTTGAGAATGTGTTCTTGCATTATTATATTAGTTGAAAATTGCTTCAAAAACAACAACATTATAATTATCGTACCAGATCTATTTGAAGCAGATTGGTTTGTTGACACGGTTCCAACCTGGGCTTCAATATCTGGGCCAATAAATTATGATTCATGATTAAATTCAGTTACTGCAGGCAGTTCAGTGATGAAAAAAATTTAATTATAACAAAAAAAGAAAAGAAAGAAAGAAATTCACACTTCATGTGACATGTGAACGTTTTTCAAGAGCAGCATTTGTGTTTGTGGCTCAGTCACAGAGTTAATAAATAGTTCTGATTATCACTTTAGTAGCACAAAATATTGTAATAAAACTGAAGTTCATATCGCCTGGCTTTACCCACTTCTAACCAGAATCCTTTCAAAAGGAATGATGTCCGTGAAAAACTACATATTGTTCAATATTCTCATTTTATGTTCTGTGTCTGGGTTAATCAATCAGTCTGTTGCTGCCATTTCTGCATTGCATTTACAAAACACCTTGAGTCAATAAATTGCATCTCAATAAGTATTTTGACTCAGAGGCCGTCATATTTTTTAAACGAAACGCGAGATAAATTTGATCCTTTTGGGATTCCATACAGCTTGATGAAAAACTGATGCAACCACGCTGCATCGGCCTGTTTTCTTAAACTTTGAAACCGATCAATTCCCCTGATTATATCTTTGCTGATGGTTATTTTCTCTTTGTATATTTGGCCCTCCGTTTCAAAATAAAATTAAATTAGTGATTTTGTGAATGAAGTCTGGCGCAGCGATTCGTAACAGCTGCACACACAAAGAAGTTCAGTGTAACTTGATCGATCTTCGATACAGGAAGAGAACTGGAAGATTTTCTACATTTAGCTGTCATTTCATAAACCTACAAATAGTTTAATTTCATTATTTTTTTTTAGATTCAGCTCACCGGAAACCCAACATTAAAACTGTTGTTCTGAGTAACAGGTGAACCCTGAGATCTGGCTGTTTGAACTATAGCAGAGAATAAAGCCAGCAGTTTTCACCCAAAAGCAGAATAAAACGAAAAACGTTACAACTTGAAATCCTTACTTTCTCCAACAGCCCGCTCTTCCCGTTCCGAGCCGCCATCTTTACCCTTCCAAATAAGGAAGTCGTGAGCTGGACCAACCTGATTGGCTCAGAAAACTCAACATTTAAGTCCCGTTAGTGCGTCTGCGTATCTGCGTCATCACGTAAGTTGGACAACCAATGAATCAAACCAGAATATGAAAGTCCATTCGTGACGTTTACCCGCTTATCGTCACGGAGGACAAAATTATTAAACTCTTGGCAGTTTAGATATTGCTTAAAAAGTAAGTATTAACTACAAATAACTGATTGGTGCTGATAACATTTTCGGTTTCTTTGTAAATTATAATAAACGTAAAGTATTTTTGAATTTGTTCACGTTTTATAGGAGGCATCTGACAGATTGACAGTGAAGTTTTATGTTAAATGTAAAATAAAAATAAATTTATAATTTTTTTTAATTCTACAAATACTTCCAGAAATGAATAGTATTTTTTGTTATGTTTGGAAAAAAACACTGAAATAGAAAAAACCCCAGCAAAAAATAAAACAATTAGAGAACCCATGTAAAAACAAAGGAAATTTAAAATTAGATACATTTTTAAAAAACAACATTTAGAATTTTTGCTGACTTATTAAAAACAATATGTACACGACAGATTCCTGTTTTAGGAGGTTTATTTCATTCCTGCAGTTTCTTCTTCTGCTGTTTTACATGATGTACAGAGAGGAGCTTTATGGCCAGGATGCAGCTAATTTAACGCAGCTTGTTTTTTAATCCGTTGCAGTTAATCATGAGTTTCATTGAGTGGTAGAGAAGCACCGATTCTCCAGCAGGTCCATGAGGTCCGGGCTGCACTGCATTCATCACAGAACCGGAACCGGGTTTGGAGCGAGGCTATGACCCCATACAGGAAGCTCTCTTAGCAGCGCTCTGATTGGTTGAGGGGAATATGGAGTTGGGATACGTGATGCAGCTGCTCCTTCAGGACCGAACTGGTGCGTCTCCAGAACCGATCAGCTGATTATCAGGAATCAATTGTTGCAGTTTGATTGAATAAAAACAGTGTGTTGATGATCGGAACCGGAATAAAGAACCAGAACCAGAACCTGCTGTGGTTCTGTCCAGGTTTTGGTTCTCTGCTGGTGTTTGGAAGAAACGTTCCGCCTGGAAAAACTTTCCTTTGGTCTCTTTGCATATCTGAACGGCCAGAGCCCGACTCCTCACAGCTTCTTGCTGATTGGCCGGGACGTCCTCAGGCCCCGCCTCCTGCGGTTCTGGGTGGACCTCCAGGAGCGCAGGAAGTAGCGGTCAGGGCTGGCCCTGCGGACCTCCAGGTCGAACTGTCTCTGCAGTCTGAGGGCGAGCGCTCGGTCCTGCCGCTCCTGCTGGACGGGACACGGCGCCTCCTGCTGGCCGCCGGGCCGGCTCCTCTTTGGCGCCGGGTCCAGAACCGGGTCCAGAGCCTGATCCAGGTGTTTGGTCTTCTGGTTCCTCTTCTTGCCCCTCCTTGAGGTAGACTGGTTGCAGATGGAGTCCCACTCCTTCCTGGGACTCAACGAGTCCTTTGGCACAGGTTTTCCGGGTCGGAACCCGGAGTTGTTGCACGGAGAGAACGAGTGTTTCCGTCCGAACGGCGCTGGGCCGCCACCGTGTTCCAGTGCGGCACCGCCAGACTCCAAGTCCGAACAGCCTCTGAGGGCGCCGCCGCAGCGGATGGCCGGGACGCGGATCTTGACCGACTGTTTCTGGAAGCCGTCTATGTCCGGCGGCTCGAACAGCAGCCGCCTCCTGTTGGCCAGCGCCAAGGCGCCGCGGTGCTGCGGCGCCTTGGAGGCTCCACCCCCTTCGGGCTCAGGGGCTGGGCTTGTGAGCGTGGCCCTGGAGCTGACCTTCAGCCCCTGCCGGTCCAGCTCAATCTGCCGCCACTTCTGCAGGACGGCCGGGCTCGCCTCGTAGCTGGTGGCCTTCTGCAGGCTGCGGCTCAGGTTGCGCGGCGTCGCCTTGACGACGGTAGGCTCCAGCAGGCGGCCGTCGGGCAGCCGCTTGGGTGGCGTGCACGGCGAGCAGACGATGGGCTTAAAGTGGTTGAGCTCCTCTGAGATGCTGTCGTTGCTCTCGGGGCTGATGGAGCGCTCGGAGCGGGCCAGCGGCGGCGGCAGACCCAGAGGTGCCGATGACGTCAGAACCGCCCTCCAGGTGAGCCTGCGGTCCGGCGCTGTGATGGGCGCCGAGATGGAGCGGCTGTTCTCTGACGACAGCAGGATACCGGCTGCCGAGCTGTGGCTGATGCCCACCTGCAGGACGATGACGGACAACGTTACTGCGGGCTTCACCAACACAAAGTTTACTTTTGTAAACGAATCTGACATCATGACAAAAAGACATGGAGGAAAGTTTTTGTTGCTCTTGGCAGCAGCAGCTTTGTGCTGCTCACATAATGGAAACTGGATATGGCTCTCCAGCTACCTAGTAACTAGCTACTTAGCTAGCTAAAGAGCCGTATGCTAGCTGCTCATGGCTTGCTTGTGTTTGCTTGCTAGCTATCAAGATGGTAGCAAGCAAACTGGCTACCTAGCAAGCATTAGCATCCAAAGAGCGCAGTGAGTGAAGATGTCTGTGTGCGACTCAAACTTTTGCCTTATAGAAACTTCTGTGAAATAAAACTATATAGCAAATGAGAGATTAAATAATCCCGCCACAACAAGGCATATTTAGGGCCAACTTGCATTTTTTTGATGAATTTAAGTCATTTTAAGACAATTGTGAATACAATTTAAGACCTTTATCTCAACAGATTTACAAGAGAAATGGAACATTTCATGATAAGTCGTATTTAAAGCCAACTCACATTTTCTTTAATGAATTTAAGATATTTAATGAGACTTTAAGGATTTGCTGACATTCTGACAGAGACGGGTTAGAACCCATCCATAGGCCTGTCATGGACCGATTTACTCTCCGGCGGTTCTGATCCGACCCACCTGCTCCATGACGGCCGCCGGTGGGACGATCGCCTTCATCTTCCCTCCCCGGTCCTCCATGGGGTCGGTGCAGCTCCGACTCCTCCGGGAACCACTGAGGAGTAAACAGGGGGTCAAAGGTCGGGCTCCGGGCACGCCGATGTGTCAGGCCGCTCCGCTCACCTGCTGACGGCTGAGGAGTTCTTGGTTTTCCTGATGAAGGCGGAGATGTTCCGGATCCTCCTGCTGATGGGCTCCTCGTTCTCAGAGTCGGACAGAACCCCCTGAGGAGAGCGGCGGGTTGAGGAACAGAACAGGAAGGATGGACGGGTTCTGGATCCGTTGGACTCACCGGCTCCACGGCTCGTCTAACCGACCCGGATTCATCCTTCCCCATCAGGCAGCTCCACCTCCGGATCTCCTCCCGGTCGTCGGACGCCAGCAGCTGGACAGGAAGAGGCGGGACACATTCCTGACCATATTCGGGAAGCAGAGACTTCCTGAAAGCTCCCAGACTCACCTTGAGCTTCGCAGCCGGAGCTGCAGGAGCGTCCGCAGACTTCGTCAGGGTCGGACAGACGAAGACGCCTGGGAGGAAAACAGAAACAGAGACACTGTTCCTGAACATGATCCAACCAGGCCTCCGTAGCCGTCAGAACCAGAGATCCAACAGGATTGTTTCTGCCTCCTCACTAAATTTAAAGGGGCGGTGACATGGAAAATCAACTCTTTGAGCTTTATGTTATAAACTTATTCTCTCATCATAAACATGACTGGAGTGTTGCCTTGATTCCTTCCTGCATTTTATCCTGGTAAAACATTGTTAAAGGCTTAAAAGAGGAGCCATGTTGTGGTAACTTCCTGAAGGCGGAGCTTCAGAAATAACAGAAGCTTCTTAAAGTAACAGAGGCCCAGTATTAAGGCGTGAAATTACAAAGTTAAACTTCTTTTAAGTCATATTTGAAATATATAGCATTATAATTATGTTGTGATTTAAGATAACATAGTACTTGATTACTATAAAATGACACTGTACGCCTGGAAAATGTTTTTACTTAAAGGGCCAGTGTATGTGCCATTTTATAGCATAATCGAATAACTATTGTTCATTTAACTTCATTTGTTATAAAAATGCTCAAGCCTTGAAATTGTGTCTCTATCTCTAAAAACTCCTGCTCTTTCTGAAACTCCGCCTCCAGGAAGTCATCACAACATGGATCCTCTGTTGTAAAAGGCTTTACGTTTTTACCAGGGTTTCATTGAGCAGTAGCTCCAGTAATGAGCTCAGCTGTTCCACCTGCTGTTTGCTAATTACTGCTGGCTAGTCTGAAGGATCTGAGCAGGAGAATCAAGAGGGAGGGCGGGTCCATGAGGAAGCTTGGAAACTGCAGCTCTGATGAGGAGCTGCGCCTCGAAGGCGGGGCTAGGTCCACCCAGCTGAATGGTTGCCATGGAGATTAAAGGGTTTCTCAAACATGCATGAAAGAATCAAAGCAACACTCCAGGTTTGTTTATGATGTGGGAATAACATTCTAACACGATGTAACGCTCAAAACGTTTTGCCCCTTTAAAATCCGCTATCCGCACCTGGAGTTGTTTCACCTTAAATTAAACCTTTTATCACAGATACATCTCATGTCAACAGCTGAACAGTTGTTGACATGATTCCAGATTAATTTGCATCTAATGACATTATAATGTATGAATAATATATTATTAATGTATCATTCGTGAAGCATAACAAAAACCCAATCTTGACATTGCAGCTGTTAAACTAAAAGCTAATTATTATTTATTTAAATTAGGCAACATTTTCCATATTCTGAGATATTTAAAGATTTAGCTCCTGTTTCCAGGTCTTACCTCCTCCAGTAATTGGGACCAGAACTCCCAGTGGCTTCCACCAAAAACCTCGAAAAGTCCCAACAGAGTAATTCAAACTGACCTGAGGTAGTAGTACTACTATAGTAGTACTACTACCAGGTATATAACTGAGCTCCTCCTGTGGCTGTACATGTCTGGACAAGTCCTATGATGCAAACTCAACAGACTGACCAGAACCGGTCAATAAACCAGAAAATAGGACCAGAAAGACCCATTAAACTGAGCAGCAGCTCCTCACAGGACAGTCGTGTGTTCACCTGATGTTTTCAATGATTTATCTGGGACTGATTATCGATTATCAGATTCACACCGAACCGTCCCGATCCCCATACGCCCCGCAGCGGGACAGAACCGGGTCCACAGCTGCTCTTTTCACTGTAAATTCATGCTGTTTATTAAACCCAACTTCATTAAAGTTCCGAATAAATCGGTCTATTCCCAGCGGCTCTTTAGAGAACCGAACCCCGGTGCCGGACCGGATTCAGCGCCCTGTGAGCGGCTCGCTCCCCGCTGAACACGCTCACCTCTGCGGCTCTCGCTGTCCCTCTTTCCCGCTCTGCTGCTGCCTCTCTCGGGGTCACTTCTTCTCCGGATTCGCTCCTCTCTGCTCGGGACTCTCCGGTCCAGGCACCGGGAACAGGCCGTCCCGGACCCAGACCGGCTCTCTGAGCAAGCTGAGCACTTCTCCGGCGGGCCGGACCCGGAGCGGCACCGGGCGGCTCCTGCAGTGCCGGGCCGTGACCGGGAGGTGTCTGCGGCGGTACCGGCCTGCCTGGATCGCTGTTCGGCGAACCCTGCGGTCGCCATCTTGTCTCTCAGGTCCGCTCCGAAAACAAACCCCGCCCCCTTCTGAAAACAGCGCGAGCGTGAGCTGGACGCGCGTGCAGCCCGCCAACCGAGGAGCCGGGACGCAGCGGCGCGAGCCTGCTGTGGCGGGAGTCGGAACTTTCAAAATAAAAGCACAAATTCCCAACATAATATGATACGACGCTGGAAGAACAAACTCAGAGCAGAAAGTGTACAAACATTTATACATTCTGCATTTAAGTAAAAAAACAACAACCTTTGCATGTGCCACTCAAAACTCCTCAAGTGGCAAAGTTTTAGCTTCACCTGGTTCATTTGCTACGAAAAGGAAGTGCCTTTTGTCATCTAATCATTAATCTGTTAATCAATAATAATAACAACAATAATAAAAGTCACCAAATCAGTCCTACACTCATTTTCACATATTGATGTTAGAAGTATTTTTTAGCTGCATTGTTACAGCTGATCCGGCCTGCAGCAACAGGAACACTATGTTCCTGCATTTTAGGCAATTGTTACGGATAAACACTCAGAAATTTAATTCTTTATTGCATTTTGAATTGAATTGAATGACAGTACACTCAGTCTCTGTTTATATTTTATTGTTTTTCTAATATTGTATAAAAGGCTTAAGTGGTTAAATAAAAAATCTGCAGAATGTCCATATTCATTTTATTTGAACTGTCACAATAATCAATTAATAATTAATCAATAGTTTCAGACAATGGATTTAGACTGAATTATCGGGGGTTTCACTGAAGCAGAGAAACAATATGGTGCAGTTATTTTTTCAAGAGATGTAAATGTCTCTAATATCAGTAAATATTGGTTTTTGATATCGGTGCGTTCCTGAATTAAAGCAAAGTGCTGGAGAGCCGTTCCTGTTCCTGTGGATTTCTCTTAGAATTGCTCTTTTATGTTTTTGATTCATATAAAGCCTCATGTAAACGTTACGGAGTTTTATCTATAGCTTTATTCTGAAGAGCTGTGTGTGTTTCCGGTTGAAAGTGCGGCGCTACACCGGAAACCCACGCGGATTCCACAGCTGACAGGTAGAGGATTTGGGTGACGTTGACAGGTGAGTCCACTGGATCAGGTTTGAGGTTCACCTGCTGCCTTGACCGGACCAGAACCGAGCTTCTGGTTCTGCAGCTCGGAGAATCAGAGTTTCCTCCTGAAGGAGCTCTTTTCTGACTGCAGCCGGTGAAACCAAGCAGCCGAACTCAGTGCGAGGTTCTGCAGGTTAGATTGGACCTGTTTGTTCTCACTTCACTTTCTGGATCGGTGCGGTACCGAGGAAAGTCTAAAAATGAGTAGAATCTCAGGGGATTCTGTATGCGTCCTTCACTTTGGCTCTCCAGCTTCTCTGAATGAATTAAAGCTGCAGGGTCTTGACCCGGAAATGTTCCCAGCTCTTCATGTCAGAATATTTAGAAGAATCCTAAAATGACCCGTTTGTTGTTAAAATGAGTCAAACCTCTGAACTTGATGGTTCTGCCTTGATTTGGTCCCATTGCAGTTCTGGATGCAGACCGCCAGGCCCCTGGTGGAGGTGGTCCGTCTGGGCCTGGTGTCCTATCAGGAGGGTCTGAGGCTGCAGCAGGTCTACACTGACCGGCACCGGTCCGGCCCGGCCCATACGCTACTGCTCTGCCAGCACTCGCCAGTCTACACCACAGGGATCCGGCACAAACCGTACCCGGGTCCAGTACTGGACCGGCTCCGGCTGCTTGGGGCCGACATCCACCACGCCAACAGAGGAGGACTCATCACCTTCCACGGACCGGGCCAGCTGGTCTGCTACCCGGTGCTGAACCTGGGGAGCTTTAAGAAGGTCGGACCTGAGCGGCCTGAGATCCGATGGCGCCTGTGGTTCTGGGTGTAACGCGGGTTCTGTTCCCTCAGAGCGTCCGTTGGTACGTGGGCCAGCTGGAGAAGACGGTCATCACGCTGTGCGGCAGGTTCGGCTTGGAAGCAGCGACGTCTCCTCACACGGGAGTCTGGGTCGGAGACAACAAGATCTGCGCCATCGGTACGACGCAACCAAATTAAATTCTTTATTTCTGTAATTGTTATTTTATTTTTCATAAATTAGTTAATTTCTTTATTGGGTTTGTTCTGCATATATTTCTATGACTTTCGCACGATTCTCAAGGGTCCAATGGGGTTGCTAGCATTTTCCAGAAGGGGCCTTGGGCCCCCCTGATCCCCCTGGTGGGGTTACCACTGTCTGCATGATGATCATGTGTTGCTTGAAATATGTCAATATTAATGTTGAATTCCCTGAGTTTTGTGGCGGATATTTACTCCTCTGTGGCCAAATATTTGTTTTGTTCGTTGATCTGCATTAGTAGCACTAAAACTCTGACGTTTGTTTCTGTTGGTAGTTCTGTTTCACTTTGATGTTTTTTTATTTGCCTTTTTTCTGCAGTTTTGCTTCTTTTTGTAAGTTGCTTTGTGTCTGTATGAGGTCTGTGGTTCTTTCAGGCAGTATTTATAGTGGTTTCTTCCATCTTTACATTCAGGTTTTGTTTTTTTTTTGCCTGATGCAGTTTTACTTCTTTTCATGTTTTTAGCGTGTTATGGAGGTTGTGTGGTTCTTTCCAGCAGGTTCTTTGAAATCAGATCTTTGCTGTGGTTTAGTAGTGGATGTGATTATTGTTTCAATTGATCAAGTGGTTTTTTTCCTCTTTGCGTTAATTGTTTTGCCTTTCTTTGGTTATTTTGTGCTTAGTTTGGGATGTTTTTTATTATTTCTTGGCGTTTTTACTTAGTTCTAAACTAACACACGACTGGGGAAAGAGTGTGACGCTACAAAGCGGCGGATGAAGTGACATGATTCTGCTGCTACAGAAATATGGTGGCTGATGGTCGCAAACGTGCAGCAAACAGTGAAATGAACTGCAAACACATGAATGCAAAAAACCCCAAACAAATTCAACAGAAAATCTCTGCAACCACAGAAAATAGAAACAAAAAGGGAAAATATCACAAATAGCAAAAATGACAGCAACGCTGCAAAGTCGCTTCAAAATCCTCCAGGCCACTAGGGGGAGTCTGGAGTCCATCACATTACATATACTTCTGTTCTATAATATTGCAAAAGACTGCATGTTTGAAATAAACATGACATAAAAAGTAACTTTTCTCTATTTCCTGTCTGCTGAGTCTCTGGTTCTGTGTAGCTGGTGTCGGCTCCCCTAGTGGTCTGGAGGACTTCTGTTTTGTGGATCAAGTTTGCAGGATTTTATACTTGCTGTTTCTGCAGTTGTTTTGTTTTTTTCTTTTACATTTTTTTTGTTGTTGTTGGATGTTTTAGAGAATTTTGCCATTGGAGACACGAGAACATGTTGTCTGCCTCCAGAGTTTGTCGGATCGGAACAGAACCTGAGTTTGGAGAACTGAAGGCGATACGCCATGATAAGTGATGAATGCTGTGAGTCGTAGGGTTCAGCTCTGACCTCAGTGACGTTGTCTGACCTTCTTCAAGTCCAACAAAATTGGCGTCAATCAATTCTGCTGCATTTGTGCTGGTTGGTGCTGCAAGAAATAATTTGTGCTGCTTTTGTTTGGAAGTTATTTTATTTGATTTTGTAAATATGGGAAGGACTGGTTGACCACTTTTTTCATTAATATTTTTAAAATGATAGCAAGATATGAAAATTGTTGGTACACAAACATTTGAACACCAACATAGTCTGATTTTGTGAAAGTGAGGAGATGGTTGAAATGTTTGCTGCACAAACAAAAATGTTTGCTGCACAAACAAAAATGTTTGCTGCACAAACAAAAATGTTTGCTGCACAAACAAAAATGTTTGCTGCACAAACAAAAATGTTTGCTGCACAAACAAAAATGTTTGCTGCACAAACAAAAATGTTTGCTGCACAAACAATTGACACCAACTTGGTTTGAATTAAACAGGGTGGGGGAGGGTCAACTTCACTCAGGTTCTGATACCCCAGCTGCTTGATCTGACGGCCCATTTGGCTCGTAATCCTGGTGGACGGAGTTGTGATGTGACAGAATAAAGCAGCAACCCACAACCAGTTGGTTTGTGGTTTATTCTTGGTTCTGCTGTCATCAGTCCTTGCAGAGCCGATGGAAGCGCCTCAGTTTGATGAGTGTTTGTGTTCCCAGGAATCCACTGCGGCCGCTACGTCACGTCTCACGGCTTGGCTCTGAACTGCAACACGGACCTGTCGTGGTTCGACCACATCGTGCCGTGTGGGATCGAAGGCAAAGGCGTGACGTCGCTGAGCAGAGAGCTGCAGAGAGAGGTCAGCGTGGAGGAAGCCGTCCCTCACCTGCTGGACGCCTTCAGGGATCAGTTCAGCTGCCGGCTGGCGGAGGCTGAAACGCCAGAACCCGACCGGAACGGCGGCGCGTCGTCTGCGTAGAAACTGTTTCACTCATGATGCCTTTTTTCTCCTCCACTGACAACAAAACTTTTTTAAGAATCAGGAACACTAAAGCTGTGAATTATTTCTCTGTTGTGTTTTTGATATAAAATAAAGATCAAAGTGATCAGACCATGAGCCTGTTTGTTGTCTGATTCAGAACAAGAGACAAAACCTGTTTGTTTTCTCCAAGTGAATTATTTAATATGTGGAAACATATCTGTCGGTTCAGTTTATATTTGTATGTATTTGTATTTCATGTTGAAAGGAGCCATCAGAGTTTCACTGGGGTCAGGAAAAGGGCAGCTAACGTTTCTGCAGACCCCACACATCCTGGACACAAACTGATTAGACTTTCACATTCAGCTTGGCGCTACAGAGACGGTTTCTCCCTCCAGAATGTGTCTCTGATGGACACTTAACAAACACCCAGATCAATAATGGGAATATTTACACTAATTAATCCGTAGAAACACTGGAAAATATACAAAAAACATTTTTTAAATATTTATCCTTTTAATACATTTTAAATGTTTTTATTCAAAGACAAGAAGAATGAAAGTCTAATTCCTTGCCTGTCTGTACAAAGTTTGTGAATAAAAATGATTCTATTTTATTTTATTGTGAAAGGATTCGGTTCAGTTTCATTTTTGAGTTTTTCTGCGAGGGAGTTGATATCTGATGAAACATGCAACTTTTGTCAAAGAACATAAAAAACATTTGGTCAGTTCTAGATCAGAATCCAATAATAACCAAACTGATTGAATTCTTGTATATTCTTGATTAGTTTCAGATCAGTGAGACTTTTATTCCACATAAACGTTTTTAGTTGGTATTTTCACCAAATGATCCTAAAATATGAATAATCCAGGGTAGTTCTGAAGAGTCAACGTATTTTACATTGTAATCCACACCTGATGTAGTCCAGATTATTAAAAAAAAAAAAAAAAAGGTTCTTCAGTTATACTACGAATCGGAAGCCAACTTCATCGAAGGTGCTAACAGCGGCTAGCTGCGGCTAACGGCCGTTGGCTGCCTGGAGGAAGAGGCGGACGGTGCTGAGACACAACAACAACCCGGCAGTGACAGCGAGCTGCTGGGGAGGCAGCAGAGCCGGACAGCCGGCAAACACAGCAGCTGTTCCCTCCAGTCCGATGGCCGAGCATTAATTAGCCCGTTCCGGTCCGTCAGCATGGAGGACACCGCGGGAACCGGAGGAACCGGAGACCTAAACGCGAACCTGGGGTGGCGGAGAACCGGGGAGCCACAGCTGGACCAGGCGGTGCAGCAGTGGCTGGACTGGGACCGGGTGAGTGTCTGTCTACCGGCTAACGGTGACCCGGACTCCAGGGTTGTAGCCGTTACCCGGGAGTTTCCCTCAAAACACGCAGCTTTACCGTTTATTCTCACATAAACGAGCTGAAAAACACAAAGAGGATTAAAAGAAACTGGGGCAGTAATATCTGATGCCTCCTGGAAAAATCGGCGCGTTTATTTTCTAAAATTGAAACACTTGAAGTCAGAACTTTAATTGGTGTTTGTTTGGTGCGTTTAAATAAGATGTTAAGAAAGATGAGATCACTGTTGAACGGCCATTCCTGATCTGAAACAATGTATGCCGAATTTATCCTCAGATCAGGTTAATACAGAAAACTCACAGACAGCACCGCTGGTTCTGATGGGTTCGGTCTGTGGGCTAAGAAAGCTAAACCTCTGGGTCTCAACATGGGGTTCTGGGTTGGGGCTCCTCAGGGTTTGTGGGAACAGCAGATTAAACAATGTGTGGGTAATCAGGTAGCAGCATGACTAAGCTGTTTGAGTCATGAAAGGCCCAGAGTTTGGATTTATTACCATCCTCAGCTCCAGCCTGCAGGAAAAGCCTGGAACCTGCCCCATGACAGGCTGATTGAGAGGAGGGTTAATGTGAAAACTTCATGTTCATGTTGTCAGTCCATCAGAGGACATCAGGTCTGCAGACGGTCCAGTCATCGTTTAGGATGATCAAACTAAATCAGCATCAGTTTCGTGTTCGTCAAACTCATCAGCACACATTACAGTTGTTGCCTTTAAAGCTGAAGAATGTAATTTAAAAAACAAAAACATTTATGGATCACCATGTCCTGACAGTGTAACGTGAGACAGATAATCTGTGATAACATCCACCTCCTCCACCCACTCCTGACAACAACCAACCAACAGGGCCAGGAGGAGGGGCTTAGCGCTGTAAGTCAATGTGCTAATGGCACAAAAATCATTTCTCCACCGTAACCAGTGTCCAAGCTAACTACACACAAGGATGATTGATAGTGTGAAGACGCTCCTCCTGGCTCTGATTGGTTGTTTGTAGTTAGCGCTGGGTAAAGGCAGAGCAGAACAATTTATTTATTTATTTTTATTTTATTTTTTCCACATATTATGTGTCATACTATACAGTCACTACATAGTGACCGTTTCAACAAATATTTAACAAAATATGTTTTATAAAAGTTACATACTTTAAACCAGATTACGTAATGAGACCAAATTAAACTCCTGATATAATCCCTGATGTCCAGCCGGCCAGTCTGAGCTCTGTGGGTTAAAGGTCACCGTGACCTGCTCTGTAAATGTCAGCAGCTGGGAAAAGCTTCCCTCATGTTCGGATTTCTATCTTTATCCTCAGAGCTGAAACACTCCAGTAAAAGCCACTCAGAAAGGAAGCAGTCTGAAACCAGAACCAGAATACAACTGGTTTGGGTCCAGCTCAGGCCAGTTAACCTAAACTGGTCAGAACATTATTCTGAACTCTGTGTCATCAGATCAGCAGTTTGTGTTAATTTTCTGTAGAACAAATGGACTCGGGCTCAGGTCGAGTCTCTGGTGGCGGCGGGTCGCCTGGAGGACCTGCGGTCCAGATTCTGCAGCCGGATGAGCTTCGGTACGGCTGGACTCAGAGCCCCGATGGGAGCCGGATTCAACCGCATCAATGACCTCACCGTCATCCAGGCCTCACAGGTTACTCACCAGTTCATACACCAGTCCAATCAGGCTGCAGACCAGTAAAACCAACCCAGTCAGGGTCCAGACCAGTTACTACACCAGTAAGGACTGTTTCATACTGGTGGCAGACCAGTATAACTGGTTCCTGTCCATCTGACCAGTTGCTCCGCCCCTTTCAGGGCCTTCATGCGTACCTGTGCAGGTGTTTTGCTGACCTCAGCAGCCGGGGCGTCGTCGTTGGATACGACACCAGAGGTCAGGAGGAGAGCGGCTGCAGCAGTCAGAGGTGAACAGCAGGAACTCTCGATTTGGTTTTGTTTCCAGGGATTTGATACAGAGATGGAACGGCACCCAGACAGGAAGTGTAACAGGAAGTCCGTCCCCTGTACTTCCTGTGACGCGTTACTTCCTGATCCAGGTCTCTGTTTGTGCGTCCCAGGCTGGCCAAGCTGACGGCTGCAGTGATGCTCAGCAGAGACGTTCCTGTCCATCTCTTCTCCTCGTTCGTCCCGACTCCTTATGTGGTGAGAAAGCGCGATGACATCACTTCCTGCAGACGTGTTGTCACTGTTAAGGGAATATTCTGCTGTTTAAACAATAGCAGTCTGAGCGCGCTCAGTTTGATCGATTCAATAATATCTCATATTGTGCTGATAAAAAGTTTCACCTCCTTGGATGTTTTATCTTTTTAGCTCATTTACAAATCATCATAGTCAATATAATTTTTAAAAGGTAAAGTGAAAATGGATTTCTAGAAAATAATTGAAGTCAAATAAAAATGTGTAACATAAAATAAGTGATTCCATAAATATTCAACCCTTTTTAGTGAGTATTAATGGACTCATTGTGAGACTCTGAGCACCAATTGACTGGACTTCTGTTGAATTAGATCAGTCACAGTTAAATACTTAATTCATGTTGCATATGAATTAACAATAATTCATATGTTAATGAATTAACATTAACATATGATGTTAATCATATGTTAATCAACCCCAGTTGGGGGTTAATCAGCCCCCCAACCTCAGCAGGTCAGCAGCTTAATGAGGTGTAAAAGGACATTATTTATTTAAATAATGTTAAATAATATTTAACATTATTTTGTATAAATCAGTTTTTGCTTTGATACTAAAAGTTTTTTTTTTTTTAATCAAAAAAAGCCAAAATGTGTTGATCTTGACTGATTTATAAAAGCAATAAAAAGGTAAAACTTTTAGGTACTTTATGTTGAAATATCCGTAATAAATGTTCCTGCTGTTATTAAATGTGTGGGTTGGTATAAATTAGCTTTGTTTGGAGTTGTTTGTAAAACATCTGACGTGGAATTAGCATCTCAGATCAGATGCTGAGGAATTAGATTCTCTGCAGATGAACTTCTGTAAAAACAGGAAGTCTTCTGTAAGCTGTGGAAACCGCTGAGATGTCTCTTTACCAAACTGTTTATTTCCACGTTTTGTTTCCCAGCCTTACGCTGTGAAGAGACTGGGAGCCGCATCTGGAGTGATGATCACTGCGTCACACAATCCCAAAGAGGACAACGGTTACAAGGTCAGGCTGACGGATCACTCAGACCAAACACAACCTCCTGCGGCGCTCATCCGGTCCCAAGAGTCTGAACAGAAACCTTTGGATGTGGCTTAATGAATCCGTCTGATCCGGATCCAGAGCCTCATGCTCTGTGGATCTGAACCATCTGGAGTTCCAGCGTGTTTCTGTCTCCCCCTGCAGGTGTACTGGTGCAGCGGCGCTCAGATCGCCTCCCCTCATGATAAGGAGGTGCTGCGCTGTATAGAGGAGCAGCTGGAGCCCTGGAGCGCCTCCTGCTGGGACGAGGAGCTGGTGGACCGCAGTCCGCTGAGGACCGACCCCCTGACCCAGATCAACAGCTGCTATATGGATGATCTAACTTCCCTCTGCTTCCACAGGTAACTTCCTGTTTCCTTCCTCTGGTTCTCCCAACAACCTCCTTCCTCACTCTGTTTTCCTCCTATAACTTCCTGTTCTCTCCCTACTTCCTCTGCTAACTTCCTGAACCCTTGAAACTGTCCTGTGTTTTCCAGAGACCTGAACAGGAGCTGCACATTAAAGTTCGTCCACTCGTCCTTCCACGGTGTCGGTCACGACTTTGTCCAGCAGGCCTTCCGGGTGTTCGGCTTCGCCCCGCCCGTTCCCGTCCCGGAACAGAAAGACCCCGACCCAAACTTCTCCTCTGTTCGCTGCCCAAACCCAGAGGAGGGAGAGTCTGTCCTGGTAACCTGGATCTCTGTGGAGTCAGAACTTCTTGGCTTTGCTCCATGTTTATTATCCTCCTCTGTTTTCCAGGAGCTCTCACTCCTCCTGGCCGAGCGGGAAAACGCTCGGATCGTCCTAGCAACTGACCCCGACGCTGACCGATTAGCCGTGGCCGAGCGGTCTGACGGGTACGTGATGCTCACTGCAGTTAGACCCCCATCCTGCAGGGGGAGTCCGGCTGGATTCACCCAGCAGGTTATCTGGGTCTGCTTTGAGCTGCAGGTGCGGGTGGAAGGTGTTCTCAGGAAACGAGTTGGCTGCCCTGTTGGGATGGTGGATGTTCTTCAACTGGAAGGAGAGCCATCCGGACCCAGTGGACACCAACAGCGTCTACATGTTGGCCACCACCGTGTCGTCCAAGATCCTGCAGGCCTTCGCTCGCATCGAGGGATTCCACTTTGAGGTCAGTAAAAGCTGAAGGCGACTTGCTCATCTCTGCAGAAACAAACTTATGCATCTGTTCTCCAACAGGAAACTCTTCCTGGCTTCAAGTGGATCGGGAACAGAATCCATGAGCTCTCCAAAACCGGAAACAGGGTCATATTTGCCTTTGAAGAGTCTATAGGTGAGAACTTTGATGGTCTGCTGTCCCTTTAAGTCTCTGTTAAGCCAAGCAATTTTCACAAAGGAAACTTTTGTGACTCAACATTTAATTAATTAAATGTTGCCAGCCATGTTCTGCTTTTCTTTAAATTAAAAAAATTAAGTAAGAAGCCTAACCAGCTGAAGTGGTGACACCTACTGGCAGATTAGCAGAACTACACCTCAGAACAGGCTGCTACATAAAGTCTCTTCTGGCTTCTCTTTATGTTTCATTCTGTGCACAAAAAGATGTGTTCAAACTATAAAACAATCTGACTCAGCCAAAGTCGCTGTCTGCAGGTTTCCTCTGTGGCAGCATTGTTCCTGAGAAAGATGGCGTCAGTGCGGCCGTGGTCGTGGCCGAAATGGCGGCGTATCTGCAGACCAGGAAGTTGAGTCTGAACCAGCAGCTTCAAAACATCTACCGGACGTAAGAGACTGTAGGACGCAGCAGGTTGGGGGGCTGAGGTGTTAAAAGACAAGGGAGTTTGGTTTACCAGAACGTTCTGCCATTTCACCACCAGATGGTGGCAAACAGCAACAGTTCTGATCTCAGTTCAGTCATCAGTCACTGAGATCAGCATCTGCAACATAAACATTAACAACGGGCTTTCAAAGTGAGAAAATTACCTGAAAAATCGACAAACATAAAATTTTTTATTAAATTACGCATGGAATATTTCTTATTGAGGAACAGCATCATAATGGCAAGTATGAAATTCATATTTGACATTAACCCTAAACCTTTATACTTGAGGAACTCAAGTATAAAGGTTTAAGAAAGTGCTTATCTTTTTAAAATTTAACTTTATTTTGACTCTGAAGTAGGTTGTTCTGTTTGATGGCTCGTTTGAGATGTTGGTGTTTGAGGTCCGTTTTATTCTCTTATTTTGACAGTGTAGTTTTTTGTCACTTCCTGTCTACAGGTACGGTTACCACATGTCCAAGACCTCATACGTCACCTGTAACGATCCCCCCACCATCCAGAGGATCTTCAGCCGGATCAGGAACTTTGCCGGAGACGACTTGTATCCAAAGACGTGCGGCGGCATTCGGATTGTCCATGTCAGGGACGTAACCACGGGATACGACAGCAGCCGGCCCGACCTCAGATCAGTGAGAGCAGCTCTTCTTCTTCCACTGTGGAGGTTCTGATATTATCCTGGTTCCTGGAGTCAGACTGCTGCAGAACCATTAAATACGGGTCACTAAGGTCTCTGCTTCAGTACTTCTGAATCCCAAAGATGGTTCAGCAGGACTGCATGGTAAAGAGCAGCAATGGGCACCACTCTCTAAAAACGTGGTTGGTCCAATGCTAAACGGCTAAACCAACATGGTACTCAGCAGAAGCTAAAGTGCCAAACTCAATCATGTTTGTACCCCCCTATAACAGGACATTCTACAGCATAGCATATCACCCACAGCAGGGTCAGGTTTGTCATTACAGACATGTCTAAATAGTCTGGACATGTCTGTAATAGACAACTAAACAGACCTTACAGTTTTCTATTTTCCTAACTCTGTTCTAGATGTCAAATTGTATTCACCTGAAAGTTTGCTAACCAGTCAAGTAAATTACCACTTTAGAATTTAACTGGAAAAATTAATTTAAAATTAATTTAGCTAGAGAAGTGAGTCCGCAAACTGGTTTCAAAGTTTGCAAAAGTGCAAAGAAAAATTAGCTCCTCTATTATATTGACAGCTTGGTAAAGAGGCGATCAAAATGTTTGCTTCTTGTGTGTTGGTCCGCGTCACAAAATGAGCTAACTCTGCAGCCAATGTCACACTTTATTCCACTGAATGTTTACAAAACAGTCAAGTAAATTTTGTTTTAATATTCATCCAGAAAGATTTATTGAGGGACGCTAAGTGCGTTAAACGTTTTCAAAATTAGCAAATCCTAAAATGAAAAACGAGCTCCACGATTGGAGCATTAGCATGTTAGCATAAATGAGCCCAACAGTGGTCAAAAATAAATTTCGCCATTTGGTTCAGGTGTGTTTGACCAGGAAGGCTGCAGGACACCAGACTTCAAGAACTGAAGTTAGACATTCCTAAACTAAAGTAATAGTTTTCTACCATAAGTTTTGAGTACAATGATTACAAGTTTTGAGAAGAAAAATATGAAGTTCTGCTTTCAAAATAAAAATGTAAGCAAAAGTATTAAAAGTTTTGAGAGCAGAAGAAATCAAGTCCTGCTTTCAGACTGAAAATGTTCTCTTGGATTATAAAGCAACATTAGACTAGACTGAGTTACTGGTGCTGAAGGAGGTTCTGTTGCATCATGGGATGTTCTCCCATCCCATGATGGGAGAACATCATGGGACTCTCAGTTTCACCAGAAAACAACAACCAGGCAGAATCTGTTGGTTGTTTTTGAAGTAATTTCAGAACCTGGTTCTGAAAGTGGTCGGACTCTTCTTTGGTATGACGTCCTAAAGCACCGTCTCAGATTCTGGTTCTGCTTGAGGGGTTTCAGTTCTGATCCGAGGTGGTTCTGAGTAAACCTCCAGAAGTTTAATCTGAAGCAGGAAGCTGCTTCCTGTAACTCTTGATTCCTCCACAGGTGCTTCCTGTTTCCAGGAGCAGTCAGATGATCACCTTCACGCTGCAGAACGGCGTCGTGGCAACGCTGCGGACGAGCGGCACCGAGCCAAAGATCAAGTATTACACTGAGTTCTGCGCTGCACCGGGAGAAAGGTCAGCTGAGGATTTATGTCATCACAGGTGTGGGCGGGGCCTCTGTGACATCACTGATGTCTCTCCGTCCTGCAGCGACGTGTCCCAGCTGGAGGACGAACTCCGGAAGGTGACGGACGCTCTGCTGGACGAGTTCCTAGAACCCGACAAGAACCACCTGATCCGCCGCTCCGTCTAGCCCCGCCTCCTACTTCCTGTGGAGACGTCACTTCCTGCAGCTGCTTCCTGTCCTCTGATTGGCTGACAGGTGATCAGACGTCACTGCAGAAACAGTTATAGAGGTTTATTGATGCGTAAAAGTAAAGAGAAAGTCAAACGTTTCATTTAAAATATTAGATTTTATTTTGTTTATTTTTTAATATTTTTTTTAAAAATATATAAAAAAAATTCAGCTGGAGATTGTTAGGCCAAGTTTGTCCAGGTTATAAAACAATAAAATTTTCTGTAAATGTTTGTTACTTTAAGACTTCTGATGTTTTGTGAAGAGGAAAATGAATGTTTCTTTTGCAGTGAATATCAAACCAAAAACACAAAACAGCTGAAACTGCTCAGTTTTTGCTTAAGAATTTCATTTCTGTTAAAAACTTTCTGCAGACTCGTCAGGAATCCTGTCAGTTTTCAGAAATTGGTTGAAATGTTTTCCTGCTTTGATTTACTGTTGATCAACGTCAAAATAAAAAAAGCAAAAAAACAAAACAAAAAATCCAAAGAAATTGAACTGAAACATCTGATTTCATTTGATGACTCTTACTCAGGTGCATTCTGGGATTTTAGTGCACTTATAGAGGAGAATAAATATTTCCTGTGTTTTGCTGCTGAAATAAAACTTTCTTTTCTGATAGTAAAACGAAAACATGATATTTTTTTCCATCTCTGATGGTATTTAAATTTTTCCAGATGAATTGTGAGAAACCAGTTGGATTATTGAACTTGAAGTTCCAGTAAAAACAGCAGAATGTTCCTTTATCAGTGTTTAAAGCTTTATCTAGCTGTGGACAGGTTGTGTATTTTTCTACTGGCAGAGGTGCAAATATATTGGAGGACTGAATTCCTGCTGCTGTTGAAGACTTTTATTTTGGTAAATATTCAGCTTCCTGCTGCAGTTTCACTCCTTTTATTTCCTCTGAGCTACAATAAAACAGAAAACTCGTGTTTGTTCTTCTTTTGTGTTTATTAGGTTACCGTCTTTCTTTCAAGATGGTTACCCTCCTTATACTCAGCCTGAAAATCACTTAGTTCACAGACAAATCAACCCAGAACAAGTTGAGTTCAGTATAAACTGTAAATATTAAATAAACCAGACTTATTTAAGGAGTTTGGCAATTGGACCTAATGACTTTTTTGCAGATTGGTTTGCACCAGAATATGCTGTGTATTCCTGACACACCAGAAATATGTAAAGACTAATGTATAAAATAACCCAGAATGATCTGTGGAAATCTCAGTGTCCAGTATGGATATCAATACTGAAACACCAGGAATCGTAGTAAAGAGGATTGTTGGTGAGGCACAATTAGTCCAAATTAATTCATGTTAATTTATAATACTTCACAAACGTGGTATGTGTTCATAATAACCATTTCATAAGAAAAAGAGAAAACTTCATTATTTGAGAGTCATGTTTATTAATGCTTGTTAAAATTAATCAATTATCCAAAAGGTTATTGATTTCTATCAGTCACTGTGGTGACAGACAATTTAATGATTTGGACAAAAAGAATCATTTGTTCTTTTAAACAAGATCCTTAAGTCAAAACCAGCGTCGGTTTATTGACAGATGCTGGATGTTTCAAATTTTGGGAATTATAATTTGAAAACTATAATTTCAAAGTTCCTTCTACAGAATTCTGAATAAAATCTGGATCAATAGTTTACTCCTTTGCTCAGAAAATGCAGTTACTAGATGCACCAAACAGTAGTGAATGTTAGAATCATTTCATTTTAATGATGTATGACATTTAAAATAGATATTTCTATGTAAAAACTGTTGGAAATGGTGGTAAGCAATTTTTTTTATTGAAGTGTTACACATATGCACATATTTTTCCTGTGGTAAACAGTTGAATGTCAAAAAAATTTACAATTCTTTCATGAAATTTTGATTAAATATGAATGTTTATAATTTTGCCATCATTGTTTAAATGGCAGATAACTGTTTTTATTAAAAAAACAAACTCTACCAACATGGACACTTTTTTGCAGTGTGCCAGATACAGAACGAGTCTTCAAAGAATATTTTTAGAGATTTCTATTGTATTGTGATTGTATTCGATGTTTTAAAATAGAGTCTGGATTGTAAAATATGCTGAAATCACACTCACTTTTTTCATGAAGCAAGTTTACATAGTTCCAGATACAGTCATGGTTGTCTGGAAATATTGTTGGGAGATTTAATTCAAAGTATGAAATTTTAAACTGTTGAAAATGTTTAATTAAATCTTCCTGATGGGAACACCTTAAGCACTGACCTGAGTCCGGACCTGGAACCTGTTAACTGTTTAGTTATAATTTAGTTTTGTGATTTTATTTTAAAAAATCTCTATGAAGGTTCTGTGGTCTGAAGTTGATCCAGAGGCTGATTCGGGTCCTGATCTGCTTCAGGTTCATGCCATAGATGATGGGGTTGACGATGGGCGGCACCACAAGGAACTCTGCAGCCAGCGCGTTCTGCAGCGCTGGCAAGGAGCCGCCGCCATAACGAGAGTACAGAGCATCAAACAGCAGAGAGGCGAAGAAGACGAGCAGAGAGACGAGGTGGGGCAGGCATGTCTGAGCAAACTTTCTCCGGAGTTCCTGAGAGCGAGCGGCGGATCGGACCAGTTGGACATATGACACCAGGATCACTACGACCTGCACCAAGTGCAGGATCATTAACATGATGCCGTACAGATTGTTGGCGGAGGTGTCAGAGCAGGACAGCTTCACCACCTCCCAGCTAGTGCAGAAAATTCTGGCAATGCGGTGGCTGCAGAGAGGCAGTATGGCAATCAGGGCGAGGCCCACAGCTGTTTCCACTAATGAGAGACACCAGGTGAGCAGCAACAGCAGCGCCACCTTCTGGCCAGTCATCAGAGCCCAGTAACGCAGCGGCTGGCAGATGGCCAGGTAGCGGTCGTAGGCCATGATGGTCAGACTGGTGAGCTGGCAGAAGATATAAGTGTAAGAGATGAACATCTGAGTCAAGCAGCCGGTGTATGTGATGACATGAGCGTCAGCCAGAAGGTCGCTGAGCAGCTTCAGGTAGAAGCTGGACGCTCCGCAGATCCCAGTGAAGCACAGGTTGCACATGAAGACGTACATCGGCTGGTGGAGGGTTTTATCCAGATACACGGCGAGGATGAGGGTGAGGTTCATAAAGATGGTGAAGAGGTACGACGTCAGTGTAAGACCAAAGTAGATCTGACGGTTGGTCAGCGAGTCGTTCAGACCGTCGAGGACAAACACGATGCGAACGTTCTCATTCATGTCCAAGAGACGCCGACAGTTTCAGAGCCATGAACAATGAAGCAAACCCAACATGGTCCGAACAGAGTCACTCTGCAAAGAGAAACACCGTCGTTCTGCAGAAACTACAGCTCAGGAAAGTCTAAACTCTTCTTAAAAGTCCTCTTTAAGATCAACTTCAAACATTTCATACGACAAGTTCAACAGACATGTAAGAATCAATGATGCAAATATTTTGTTCAGGATCAAAGAAAACAGATTTCACTGGTTTAGAATCAGCTTCTACAGGGACAGAAAAACAAACCCTTTGCTTTGTTCAGCACTTTGAATCAAATCAACTTTAGGAAAATCAGTTTCAGTTGTTCAAACTTCACATCAGACCAATTAGTTCAGAATCAATAGCAGAACATCAGAAAATGCAGTGAAACTCTGAGTTTACCTGCATTTTCATTAGTTTTTATGGTTTTAGAGGATTTCTGCTAAACAGAAAACAAATTCAGAGTCAAAACATCAGTAAAAACATCCCAATGCAAAGCTGTGAAGAAAAACCATCAAATATGTGAGAGAACCAGTTCAGTTACATTAAATCACTCATTAACTTCTCTAAACTAAATGCACTGAAGCAGATTAACATCAGCAGCACGGCGCGTACTGCAGCAGAGCTTCAGCTTTTATTCACCTGAACACCACAGGTAGACGTCTGACTGAAGCCCCTCCCACTTCACTGACATCACAATTTACTCATATCAACAGTTTCAAAGTTTAAACAACCAAATTTTTCTGAACAGACTGAAAAGTGGAGTTTAAAGGGCAGAAAAACGTCGTACTCGTCCAGATGGGACGGTTTCTCTGGACATGAGAAAGTTTCAGAGTGACGGAGAAAAGTTTGACTGATGAATCCAGGAGGATCAGCTCTGCTTCCCGATGAGGTGGTTCTGTTTGAGGCCAGATTGAGAACGGCTCGGTTCTGTCCAAAAGGCAGAAACCATGCTGGCTGTCGATGAAGACCACCACAGAGGTTCCTTTAATAAACCTTTTACTAATCGCTGCAGTCTGCTGTCATTCTCATCTCCAGGTCCAGCTCTCCGTCCAAAGATCAACACCTTCATTTTCAGATTTTCAGTCCTGCTTATAAGATGCTGGAAGTCATTTTTCAGGATTTCTGATTTTGTTTGGCCAGATCATTAGTGGGATTATGAAAGCAGAGTACCTTCACTATCATCTATCTACTTTATTACTTGTATGTATTTTTTTATTTTTCAGAAAATAGCAGTTATAGCTTCCAAAATTAGTTTTAAAATGTATTTTTATGTTTATAATGAAAACTAAAAGAAAAATAAAACCCCGTAGGAATGATGTCTTTTAGCACATGTGCATAAGATCTGCTGGTAATAGTTGCACATTTCACTCATGTGTTTTTCTTTACTTCATTTTCCTCATTTTAACGTTTCTCTCTGTCATTATGACTTCCTGTGGTTTAATTTCATGTCTGTTTATTTGGTAAAGTTTGTTGCTTGTTTTACAAACGGACTTCCTGCGTTGCTTCAGTTTGTTCCCATCATATAAACCTGATGGGTTTTATTGGCAGCAGTGATCTGGGATGTTTCCAGCCAATCAGACGGGACTCAGAGTGACTTCATCCAGAGAATAAAAAGCTGCAGCTCAACAGTCTCTGACACCAGGCTGAGATCAGGATGCTGTTTCTCTTTTCTGATCTGGAATTTAACTTACATGCTCTGTATGTAAAGTAAATGATTATTGATTAATGATTGAGCTTTTTCATTGCTTTCTCACTGAATGAGTCATGCTGAACTCCACTTCTTCAGCTCTGATTTATTTCATTCTCGGAGCGTATGTGGACGTTGGAAGGTGGCGGTACTTGTGCTTCCTGATAACTGCGGTATTATACTTAATAATTGTTGCAGTCAACGTCCTGCTGATCGCGGTGATCTGTGTGAACCGGAGTTTACATGAACCCATGTTCCTGCTCCTCTGCAGCCTGTTTGTGAACGAACTGTACGGCAGCACCGGCTTGTTTCCCTTCCTGCTGGTCCAGATCCTCTCTGACGTTCACATTGTTTCAGCTCCGCTCTGCTTCCTGCAGATCTTCTGTCTTTACTCTTATGTAAATACTGAGTTTTGTAATTTAGCCGTCATGTCTTATGACCGTTACCTGGCTATCTGCTGTCCTCTCCAGTATCACGCCGTAATGACGCATCATAAAGTAGCAGTCGTGATTATTCTGACCTGGCTGTACTCCTTTGTGAAGTTTCTCATCTCTTTATTGCTGACCGTCCGTCTGACTCTGTGTGGAAACGTGTTGAACAGCACGTTTTGCCGTAACTACCTGGTTGTGAACTTGGCGTGTTCTGACACCGGCGTGAACAACATTTACGGACTGTTTGGTACTGTAATCACAGTCCTGGTCCCGCTGCTGCCCATCCTTTACTCCTACACTAAAATCCTCAGAGTCGTTCTGTCTGGCTCCAGACAGACGAGGCAGAAAGCCGTCAACACCTGCACGCCTCACCTGGCTTCACTGCTCAACTTCTCCTTCGGCTGTTTGTTTGAAAGCCTGCAGAGCAGATTCAATATGGTCTCCATACCCAACGGCCTGCAGATTGTCATGTCTCTGTACTTTGTGATTCTTCAGTCTCTTCTCAATCCCATCATGTATGGAATGAACCTGACAAAAATAAGAAATGCATGTAAACAGCTGTTCTGTAATAAGCCGTTGATCACAGAGACCTGATAAACCTTCATGTCTGTAAATGTTTTGTTTCTTATTTTAAGTAAATAAATGAAATGAAGCATCATAACGCCATTGAAGTTCGTCTTTAAGATCTGTGTTGCCATTCACACTTTCTAGGTTGAACCAAAAACAGACTCAGTCATATTCAGCTATTTACAACAAGCATGAAAGGTTTAATATTTTAGTGGCAGAATTATAAAGATCAACTACATGCAGATTGAACTGATGTTTTCAAGACTTTATTGATGTTGTGATAATTTTCTGCTTTCAGCAAATGAACAGTGAACATTAGACTTTCACGTGGCATCAATTAAAACATGTTTAATACAGAATTGTGGAATTTATTAAAAGTATTTTAATTTCTACTCAGTTACTTTCTAAATTTAAAGTGATAATGAGCGGATGGACGATTCTGTCACTAACTCCCAAAGCGAAGGCCGTATAAAATTATATTGAGTTTCTTAATTTCACTGATAAAATGAAGGACCTAGTTCTGCTAGCTGCTCCTCTGTTTAGCATCCACACATCAAACTTAACGTCATTAACCCACCTGGCTCTGATTCCCCTCAGTGACCTCTGACACCGGCGTCTACGCCCGTCTTCTCCCAGAATGCATCTGGTCCCCCGGCAGGACGATACGGGACAGAACCTGACCGGGCCACTAACAGAAAACGAACAAAAAACAGAAAAACTAAATCCAGTGGTCTGAAATCACACCTCCGATTCATGAGCTACTGGAAACCGAGTCACTTAAACTGGTGCTGATAAACAGAAGATCACTATCAGCAAAATGATTATTAGCTAATGATTTTATCACTCAACAGAATATTCATGTTCTGTTCCTGACAGAAACATGGTTGGATGACAATAAAAATTCACCTGTACCCATTAAATCAGCGCCTCCTCATAACATATTTTAAGTGAGAATAGAAACAGAACAGAGGAGACGGCATTGCTGCCACAGGTCAGGATTTAATGGAGGTAAAAGGCTTTAAACAAGCTCCGACATTAACTTCATGTAAAACCAAAACGTGTGGAGAATTTCTCCATTGACTTTAATGAGCTTTTACAAGCATTGATTAAGACTGTTTATAATTGTGGAAGATTTCAACATCCATGTTGACGATCCTGAAGACAGAGGAGCAAAAACTCTGTGATGTTGATGATGTTGGTTTGACTCAACATGTCAAACAACCAACACACTGATATCAGTGAGGGCCTGAATATTTACAGTGTCTCTGTAACTGATGTCGCCCTGTCTCATCATTCCTCTGTTAACTTTGAAAGTACAATCAACATCGACTCACTTAGTAAAATTAGTCCATTTTTACAGACAACTCAGCAGAAACCTGTCATCAGATCAACTCTTCCACCTCAACATGGGCTGGGAAATAACCTCCTTTCTAGACTTTCAAGCATCACCCAACGTGTGTTTGGGCGCTCAGGAGAGAAGTACCTAGAGAAAATTGATGATCCATTTTCTCTCTAAAGGTAAGAAACATCAGTTCAGGTGATGAAACGTCAGATGAGCCGCCCTGGCCTTGATGAGACTAGGCTGCCTGTCGGCCTCCAGGACAAACCGATGGCAGCAGGAGATGCTGGGGGGTCGGGGGAGTGGAGCCCACACCAGCTTTGTTTCCATTGAAACCTTGAAGTTTGGGAACAGTGAGTCTCTGCTTGCTGGCTCTGTCCTTTTACTGTTTGCTGGGACAGTGATCTCGTTGTTCTGTGTCCAAGACATTAACAGCGATCAAAAGATTAGCAGTGAAAAATCATTTCACTGACGCTTGATTAAAACCCCTTAACATGCACCGGAGCACCAGCATGCCGTTTATCCATTGTATTTTCCGGGTCTGAGGGTTAAGAACGACTCTATTCTGTCTGAAACGATGATTACTCTCCCAAAAGACATTGTGTTTGTCAATGAAGGTCACTGAGCTGGCAGAGATTTTTCAGAATTTCAGATTTTTGTTTGGCCTTTAGCTCCAGTGTGTATGACTAGATTCTCAATGTTCGGCTGATCAGAGGTTAGTGGGATTATTTTCTCGCCGTCACTCAGAAAGCAGAGAACCTTCATTCTCACCCAAACAGCAGATTCATTTTACATACAATAAGACCTTTTAGCATACATTTTGGTTTCTGGGTCACTTTGGGAGAAAGCTGGGTGATGTTTGGACGCCAGGTGTCTGTAGTAGAGTCAAACCTTTTCAGTGGTTTCCAGTTGGAGACATGATGGGCTGTGTTTCGGCTGGAGCTGGCTGATTAGTCTTTGGTACCAGCTTTGCTCAGGTGCTCAGAGGATCTTTGTTATTTTGGGACAACTGGAGATGGAAGTGGTTTCTAATGGTAGGGAAGGACCTGGACGAAGCGTGTCCAGTGCGTCAGTGTGTTCAGAATGTGCTGCCTGATCTCAGTGGTTCTGACGCCGTAGATGATCGGGTTGAAGCAGCTCGGGAACAACAGGTACATGGTGCTGAAGAAAACCCGGACGGCTTCAGGAAGTCCGCTTTTAACTCGGTATGACAGGAAAGCAATGAGCGCTAAGGTCAGACTGAAGGTGAGGACCATGATGTGAGTGATGCAGGTGTGCAGTGCTTTCACACCGGAGCTGCTGGATCTCAACACAGAGCTGAATATCGCAATGTAAGAAGCAGCGATGACAAAGAAGTCAAAAACAGGAATGAAGAAAATAGCCATCAGTCCAGCCAGGTTGTTGATGGCGGTGGATCCACAGGCCAGCTCCACCAAGGCCATGTGCTCACAGAAACAGTGGTTCATCACA
>CAEFZX010002290.1:0-39337 GCA_903066825.1 Alfaro cultratus | reverse complement strand
ATTTCTCTCCTTTTGCACTATTTATTTCTTTATCTTTTTATGTATATTGTATACTGTATATTTTGCACCTCAACTCGAATTAAGCACAATCTCAGTCTCGTTGTAATCTGTGGATGACAATGACAAATAAATCTTATCTATCTTATCTTATTCAATGAGTCACCTATAAGCTTGATGCTTGGCTAATTAAGTAATTTGATGTGTGTCATTAACCTTCTTGTAAAGTGAATTTCACCATGTGTGAAAACTGCAAGTTTCAAACTTGATGAAGAAACTCGCATTCCCCAATAACACAATGAGGATACAAATAATTAAAACCGGACAGCAGCAAAGCAAATCTGGCAACCATTCCATAAACACACCAGTTTACGCTGCGTTTTGTGTGTGAATTGTAAACTTGCAATTCGGCACAAAGGTTAATCTGTATAGGAAGATGGAAAAAAAGAAAAGATTTTATCACAGCAATCAAACTATAATCAGTGTTGTTATGATGTTCCTTTCCGTCATTTATTGTAACTAAGCACTCGGTGATGAGCTGCACCTGTTGAATTATGCAACCCAAGGTTATTTTCTGAGCTGGTTTGGTTCTTCTTATTGAGATTTTTGATTTGATTTTGATTTATTTATTTCAACAGACTCAAGGTTCACAAAGACTTGCATACCAATGTTTCCACAAAGCCGACTGGTATGATAGCGCAGTGACATGTAATGTGAAAACATTACAATAAGACTGTTCTCAGAGCAGCACAAACGACACAAAAACTTGTATATCCAATTTCTCATGAGTGCCTGGAATGTTGTGACATTTCAAAACATCTCATCTTATTTAGTTTGACCTGCAGCTAAGAGGAAGATAACCGATTGTTGCTCAGCATAGCTTGATGTTTGTCTTTCTGCTTGTTTTACAGTTTTGGTCACATGATGTGCAAAGAGAAGCGAGACAGCATCAGTAAGGAAGACCTGGCCAGAGCCACACTGATCACCATCACCAATAACATAGGATCAATAGCACGCATGTGTGCTGTCAACGAGGTATTCACATGCACACAAGCACACAGATGCTAAGTCTCATGTTAAGCAAATTACAGAAGATTCTTTTGCAACAGCCACATTTGGCATCCAGGTGGTACCAGAACATCTGATTCTGTCCCGTTAAATAAACTCTTTCAGGCTCAGGGCCACTTTTCCCATTTAACAAACACTCACAGACAACCTAACTTGAAACTGCCCCCACAAAAAAACATCTTAATATATACAGCCTGAAATTAATATATTAGTCTCTTGTCTTGCTTATTGTTGTTTTGGTTCATCCTAATGAGAAGTTGTTTTTGCAAAACAAACAAAATGTGGCGCGCTTTGAACTCACCTCATGGCAAATAAACAGTAGTTTACATGCAGTACCTTGCTGGTCTCTAGGGGGCGCCTAAGGACCACCAGTGGTCCTGAGCCCAGAGTTTGTTTCCAACAGACAGTCAGAGTAACCACCTGACTAAATAAATAAAACAACGAAGCAGGGAGTTTTCAGGGTAATGATTTAACAAAACCATGTTCCTTGTGCATGCAGCTTCAGCTATTTTGTTAACATAGCTGAAGCTATTAAAGTAGATAAAAATTATCTACTTTAATTTTTGTTTTAAATTTTTTTTAGCAAGTCTATAATTAATTCCCCAGAATTTTTTAATCACAGGAAATTGCAAGAATGTGATTATTTTTTTTTACCTGTGTAGCCACAAAAATCAAAGATTAGTTCTCATATGAACATAATGAAGTCAGTGGGCCGTTCTGGTTCCGTGTCTCTTGTATCTCAGGGGAAAGTTGGGTGAAAAGTGGACAGTGGGTTTGAGAGTGTCATGTGCAGCAGGGACCAATCAGGAGTGTTTCTGCGTGCTGTGAGCTTCTTTACAGTGTTGCCTTGTGGCATGGCGATCAAGCAGCATTGTACAGGGCTATCACTGCATGCAGATCTGCAGCAAGGACAGGTAAATGCAGCCAGGGTTATTTTCTTATTATTGTTTTTGCAATTGTTCTTTGGAATAAATTTAGATGTCAATAAAAGTAAACATTAAAATTTGGCCCTTCATTCTCTGGACTGTATGACCCGTTAAATATAGTTCATATTGTAATAATCTTGCCTGATTATTTTTTCCCCCTCTGTCTTTAGAGAAGATGTTATTTTTTTTTTTCTCAGTTTTTGTAATCCATATGAATCAATTGGACTCATCTTGCAATATTATCAGTTCATTGGCACCACCTGGTGACTGATGAGGGTTACTGCAACAAAAATCCTTTATTTATATAATTTAATTGTAGGATATATGTTGGCTTCTGTTCATATAAATCTTCATTTAAAAATGTAGCAGCATTAACTTATTCTTGCTATTTTTGACCCGTTTAACAAGGCAGTATTTATTTAATTTTTTTAAAATTCCATATCTGTATTTGTTTCAGAAAATTGAGCGGGTCGTGTTTGTTGGGAACTTCCTTCGGATCAACACCGTGTCCACAAAGCTGCTAGCCTACGCCATGGACTTCTGGTCAAAAGGGCAGCTACGAGCCCTCTTTCTGGAGCATGAGGTCAGCAACAATTATCAGAATTTTTAGATTTTCTTCAAATAGCTTAATACAGCTGAAGTAGGCTAAATGGAATATTGTGTGTTAAGTGTGTTATTTAAAAAAACACAACTTTAATTCTGTCTTGAAAATAAAGGAGAAAACAAAACTCAATTTGTATGTAAAAGTCTTAAATTTACTGTCATACAAACACATAGAGGATCAGGAGTGTCTTTTGTAATGAATCTGACAACACTTTAGCGGAAACCTCTCATTCATTGAAGTCAATTAAGACGACCTAATGCTCCTGGTTAAACCGATTTAAAGCTAAGAAGCTTGCCTTCATCTGCGTTAACTTGGTCTCCTACTGGCTAAAATGGGATTTAGCCAAAGTACTCTATCGTTCACACCTCCATAAGCACTAATGCCTACTACAACACATAAACAGCAGCACCTAAAGAGGAGACATGGTGATGAATGATACTTCAGTGATGCGTTGATGTCAAAAACGCCGAGTGTAAAATGTTCTGAAATTGTACAGGAGTCTGTCCTTATTTGGTTTGGTCCCTTCCTTCACAAGAACACCTCGCTGTGGACGTTAACAATCACACGTATGTTTTGAAAGTCTAAAATAAGCTCAGGAAAACAAAATAACTGAGTCAAAACTCCCGCTAAGACAAGAGGTCAAAGTTCACAGGACTGGGATCAGTTGAGGATTTATGCCAAAATTTTAAAGTTAGCATTATTGGTCCAATAAATGGATGCTTACCTTAGCAATAGTTTGGATTTGCAACGTATTTTCATGTTGATGTCTGGAAATAATTTGCTCTTGTTTATTTGACATCCTTTTAATGCTAAAATGATTTATACCCCTGGCAGATTTAGATTTAAAGTTATCTTTAAGTTTCAGGTATCGGAGAAGGATCTCCAAATAAAAATAAGATGTTGCAAAATATGTCAATTTTGAAAAATTATTTATTTTTTTTACATCGTTTAACTTTTGAGAGATGCCTGTCTGATTCCCTATTAGAAACAGACTTATTGGGTATACTATAATATTTCTAAGTATCTAATTGTAAACAGAATCTAAATTTGTCATTTACTCATCTTTACAGAAGAAACGCAGATATTTGCTAATATAATTAGCGCATAAATTTATTAATGACTGGTCTATAGTAATTATAACCTCTAAGTCAGATGTATATTGACTAACAATTTATGTAATATATACATTTGTGACTCATTTGGAAAAGAGATGCTGTAAAATATACAAATTTTCATCTTTGTGTTTTTTGAAACGGTAAATGTTGCATAGTGTCACAGCAAAGCTTTTAAAAAGCCTAGAATTGTCCAGCGTAGGGCTGAAACCATTAATCGTGAGGAATTGATTATCAAAATAATCAACTAATTGAGTAATTCATTAATCATTAACTGGTGTATACAGACTTAAATGGAGAAATGGCTGAAAGAACATATTCATAGCAGCAAGTAAACCAAAGTTTTACAAGAATACAAACGTTCCCCATTTAAGATTATAAAAACCCAACAAACTTTCTATAAATATGTTCTACCAAAAAATCTCAACCAGTTCAAATTCTGTAAAAAAAAAAAAGTTTCTTTGCATCTTTTAAAAAACACACTAATATTGCATAAAAAAGGTGTAAAAGACAATTGTTCAGAAAGCCTTTTTTTTTTATTATTTATCGATTAATAGTCAGAACAATCGATAGATTATTCGATAACTAAAATAAGCGTTAGTTGCAGCGCTGGGCCAGTTTGCTCCAACTCGCTGTTTTCTTCCACATTTCCATTTGGCAAATCTGCAGCTTCATGTTCGGTTGTGCTCCGGCTGCCGTTTACCCTCAGCTTGTCCCTCGTTTTGCTCCAGGGTTACTTCGGAGCGGTCGGAGCGCTGATGGAGCTGCTGAAGACGTCGGAGGACCTGTGAAGGAAGTTCGCCGGCCTCTCCCATTGGCACCGCGACGTCCTCCACTCTAAATGCTGCGACGTCATTATTAGCAGATGACACTACTGACAGGTCCTAATCACAGACCTCTAAAGGAACACTAAGAGAGACTCAAGACGCTGAGAAAAAGCCATTTTAATAATTTAACTCTTGTAAATAATGATAGCCTCTAACAATTGTTCCCAGAGCTCCTTCTATCATAGAGTTTTAATATTGTGATCTTTTAATTTATGGTTTCCTGTTGGTTCCTGTGATCAGGAACCACAGAGACAGAGTATTTTAGTAACCTGGGCTTTTACTGGGACGGGGCGGAGGGGGGGTTGTGTTTGTGTGTCTAGCTACTGTAGCATTACATCCTGGGGGACAGAAGTACATCAGGTGACTATTTTTGCAGCTTCTGTTCAGAAGAGGATGTCTGCACACAAAAGAAGTCACTCTTCACCGAGCAACCTTTTTTTTTTTTTCTTTTCAACCGCACGTGGCTCAAGGAAGTAGGTTTGCTCACCTGTTTTGTTGCTCAAAGAGTCGCCCACCATGCTACTGTCTTCGAAGGAGTGCACTGAAGCCAAATCCTGTTGAGATTCATCTGCAACCTTCTCGTCTAACGGAAAGCAGATAAGCTGTTTTTTTTTTGTTTTTTTCCTTTTTTTTTTTTCCAGTGTCGTTTTGCCCTGCTGCACATGGCCTTTGCTTTCTTTGTTCGTCCTTTCTCTGTCTGCCTACTTGCAAGCAAAACTGCAACTGTTGTATTGCCAAGCACTCATTGCCCAGCCTCATGAGTTCAGTCCTAGGTGACGGGACCAAAGATTTGTTTTCTTACAGATGATTTGAACGCGTTATTTATTTTTTTCTTTTTTCTCATTTTCCTCAACCTCTGTCTTCTCTTCCTTTCGTCTGTTTTTTTTTTTTTTTTTTTTTTTTTGATTAAAAGAAATCTTCCTGCTGATTTAGATGTACTCATCAGGAATGCATTACTTGCAACAGAATGGAAACAGTAAGGATCAAAATGTTTTCTACACTGCAAAAACACAAAGTCTTGGGAAGTATTTTTGGTCTAGTTTCTAGTACACTTGAAAGGTTGTGCTGCCGCACATTTTCACGCCAGCGAAAAAGTGTGCGTATATTTATGCAAACTTTGACGCAAAGTAAATTTCTACACATGCCGACTTGTGCGTAAAATATGTCGCACGCTTTATGCATGAGGCTCCAGGACATTTTAGCTTATATGTGTAAAATGTCTTGTCCCATTTATAGCTAGTACGTTTTCATCAGTATTAAAGAATTATCGGCTTAAAACAAGCTCCCATTTTTTATTGTTTTTTTTTGCTAAAAAGTTACTTGTAAGTTTTTAAAATGATAATAAATAAAATAAAGATATTTACACTAGAAATCAGATAAAAAAAAAAATACTTGGTAAGATTTAGTGTAACGTACATCCGATTGGGAGAGGAGGGGAAAAAACGGTGCAAGTTCATCTCAATTGATGGTTTTGATTAATTTGTTGAGATTTTATCCTTCCCCAATCCCTAACCAGTTTCAGGTATTGAAATATAATATGAGGTATTGAACTTTAACACTTGAATATTACGGTTTTCACAATGCTAATCTAAAAAAATAAAATAAAATCCAGTTATGGTATTTTAATATAGAATAAAGCAAAAAGTTGCAATAAAACAGTTAGTGCTGATTGCACATATTATCATTTTTCTTTTAGCAAGTCAAACAAAGCCGGGTCATTAAGTTGGCCTGCAGCTGGACGCTCGTCAGAGAAGCCAAGTATTTACCGCAATTAGCCTGATGACATTAGTTTCCACACGACGGCGGCTTTGGTTTTTGCTGTTTCTGTTTTTGTAACCAGAGATATCATCCATATATATATATATATATATGTATATATATATATATATATTTTTTTTTTTTTGGCACGTAAATCCTTTAGTGTATGTTGATACTTGTAACCGGCCCATTCAACCTTCAAACTTTCCTGTGGAATCAAGTCATGTTGTCCACTGCAAAAACACAAAATCTTACCAAGTACTTTTGGTCTAGTTTTTAGTCCAAATATCCTAGTACACTTGAAATAAGACAAAACTAAATTACAAGTAACTGTTCAATAAAATACAGGAGCTTGTTGTAAGTCAGTAATTAAGAAGTATTAGTTATGAATGTACCAGTGGAACTTGTACTTTTTTAAAATTAATATTAAGGAATTATTGACTTAAATCAAGCTCTTATAATGTGCTGAAATGTTACTTGTAAGTTAGTTTTGTTTTATTGCAAGTGCACTAAGATATTTGCACTAGAATCTGGACTAAAAATACTTTTTTTTTTTTTTTTTTTTTGCAGTGCATCAGCACTAAAATATTCCAGCAGGGATTCTGAGCTGCGTTTGTTCACAAATCTATTTTGTCCTGAAATGTCCTGGAGATGCTGCCGGCGACCTCCACGCTCTAACCTCTGACCTTTTAAAGCCTGCCGTCTCTTAAAACAGCTGCACTGTAAAAAACAGTTTTTTCAGATTTTTCTTTAGTCAAAACAGTTTACATGCTGTGATTTATAAAATTCATCACTACTTCCTCATACTGTTGATGGTCTCACCTGCTCCACGTGATCTATTGATGAGCTCCTTGTTAGCTGACCAAGAGCTCCGAAGGTCCTGTTGACAGAAATGAGCGATTGCCGTTATCTAACACAGACTTGGACTACACTTTGACCCCCCTGCTCTCCTCCCATGCTACATAACATGTTTGCTGCTATGCTGTCCTTATTTTTCTTTTCCCATGTGCTCTGTTGCTTTCAGCTGTTTTTTTTGGGGGGGGGGTTTCAACTCAAACGCCCACAGCGTACAATACGAGAAAGGGAAACGGGCGTCATCGACGACCCGTTGCATTCAAGACTCTAAGCGCCTTCACTTATGCAAGCGTTCACGGAGAGGCTGCTGTGAAACACCATCGGTGTTTAATTCGTACTTTAAAGAGGTGATTTTTGGAATCACCCGACGCTGAACCATCAATCCTGCTGTGATGACGCTTCAAACTGACATTGCTCTGTTTTTATTTTCTTTTGTTTTGTTTTTTTTCCCCTTTGTTTGCCTTGTTCCAACTCATGTTTGGATAACGATGATGACCTCCGTGCATCAGGTGCCAGTTTTCTTTATGATCGACCCAGGGGTTGGTCACCAGGTACCACCTGTTGTTTTTTTTTTTTTTCCTAAACTGGAAAAACCCATAATATGTGTTGCCTTTCCTAAACGTCTGCCTGGTTTCACTTTGTTCGTGCCCTTCAGCTTCTTTTCTTTTAAAGTTCAAAAGAGTGTATTTCTTTTGCCTACATTCTTTTTTTTGGGTGGGTGTTATTGATTATAGAGTGTAGTTGGTCACATTTAGGAGGACGCCAGTAATTTTCCCCCTTTGCCATTTCATACCTTTATACTTTTCGTCATTTCATAGCTAACTGTTTTGACTGCGATATAAAGCCGTTTTTCTTGTTACTGGACATTTCACACCAACCGCGCTTCAGTTCGTACCTGGCAACAAAATCTGTGGCGCGCACGCTTCGACGACCGCCGATTTAAAGTAACTCGCATCATCATAACCCGACAAGATCGCAGCCTGTTTGTTTTCAGAGCGCGCTGCCGGAATAGCAGAACCAAAAAGGCATCGTAATCTGTCCAAATTTATTCAAGTTTTTGAATAATAATTAATGAATATTATGTGGGAAGTTGCTCAATTATTTTTGATATGATCAAGGTTAATAATCTTCTACATTTTAGAAAATAACTAGTTTTTTTTGTTGTTTTTTTAACTATTTGGCTGTTCCTAAATGTATTTAACCACAATACAAAGCGATATGCAAAGGTTTGCTCACGTTGGCATGAAATGTTTTGTTTGCGAGGTCGGGATAGAGGTACGAGAAAGGGGCGAAATGGGAACGCAAAACCAACAATTACCAACCAAAGTTGTCTTGGTAGAAATTTGGTTAGGTGCAATATGCTCTAAACTTTAAAAAAAAAAAAGGTTTGGAAAAAAATCTAAAATAATTATATAACCATACATAATAAGAGAAAAATGTACTTGGGAACATTATACAAGGCACGAGCGTTCATTCTTCTTATCCTTTTTTGTATTGTTTGACTTTTACAATTTTCATAAAAAAAAAAAAAAAATCTTAACCCTTTCCTTTATTTAAGTTTTTTAAATTATTTTTTTGGTTGGCATAATAGAACCAGTGTGGCTGCTGTGAAACCCTCTCTGGTTATTGTTAATCAAACACCTTCCCATGTGCTGTGAAGTTTCCTGGAAAGTGTCTCATTTGAACACACATCTCTGTTTTCCCGCAGAGCGCGTTGTCTCCGAACGTCCCGAATGGTTAATGATGTGCTACCTTTACTGCTCCTCATCTGCCTTTGCCTTGATGTCACATTACAACATGTAGCTATTTTGAGAAGATATGCTCTCTATATGATAAAGATGCTATTTTTACTTCCAGCCTCCTTAATGATTGTACAAAAGTTGTGATTTTTATATCGGTCTAAACCAGTCCCAAGTCTGTGTAAAAGATGTTGAGAATCCCTGACAATTTTATTATTACTTTTTTTTTTTTTTTGCTATTTTTTTTGGATGTAAGTGTAGTAATGCATCTTGAATAATGTCTGTGGTGTAATTTTAAAGGTTCCTTATTGTGGAGCTTGGGGTCCATTTCCAGCCGGGACCACTGCTTGGTAAAAAATTAAAAAATAAAATAAAATAAGGAAGCGTCAGCCTGAGCTGCGAACGATCAGCAATGGAGAAATCGAAACTAAAAAGCTATGCAGTAACTAACTCATCTGTTAGATCTCTTCTTTAGCAAACAGAGTTGTCTTGCTTGTAAATACTTTTTTGTTTGTTTGATTTATTTTGTTTTAAATATGCAACCCAGTTAGCGTTTCCTCTCTGTGAAATCCTGCGTGAAACTTGATGGTTTCTGTCCTGCTGATTCTGCCGTCGACTTTCGCTCATTGGATGTTGTAGAACCGGTTAAGCATAGACTGAAACATGAGTTCTCACACAACGTTCAATAGGTTCGAGTTACTTTTGAACGTTAAAGTCGTGACAAAAAAAAAAAAACCGCAGATCTTTGTAGATTAAATCGATTAAAGTGGTGAAGGGAAGAAATCTTAGACTTTTGTTTTTGTATTTGCTCGTTTTGCCCGTCACTCGTTTCCTCCAGCGTTTTCCTAATACGGTCAAACATCCTGTTGCTTCAGCATATCCAGCCTTCAATCTGTCCTTTTTGAGTGCTCAACTGGCAGGACAGACCTGATCACCTTTCTGTATCTGATTGTACAGAGATTTGTATATAATAATATTGAAAATAATGACAATAATATGACGTATTACAACACCAGCAATCTGCCTGTTGATAAAGTGGTTTTAACAGAGCCTGGCTTTTTCCAAGCCCAACTCTGCACTTTTGTTTTGAAATCCAAAACGCAGACGGAACGTGCATCGAACAACAGCAAACAGATTCCAAAAGCTGTGAATAAATTCAGCAGCTGATAGATTTACTACATATTTTTAATCTACGTGTTAGGCGATATTATCGCTCGTTGGGGTATTTTCTGTGCACTTAACGGTTGTTTATATTCATGTTCAGAGGTTGTTAAACTCCACTGACGGGGTGAAGAAGAACAGGCTGCGAGCTGTAATGTCTAATCGGACTTTTCCGTCGAGCTGTTGGGGTGTTTTGCTTTCTGTCTGCTGGATTTCAGCGCTAGTTGTTCACCTCGGCCCTCGTGAGGCCTGGGGAACGTTTGGGAGACCCAGTGCTGGTGGTTGGGGGTCAGTTCTGCTGCTGATTTTACTTTTTGTTTAAAGAAGAATAATAAACAAAAGATTTGACTGGGAGGGGATAAACGACGGCTTAAAAAGAAGAGGCTCCTTGCCTTTGTGCAATGTGTATGTACTGATGTGAAGAGATTTGTTTTTTTCTAACAAAGAATTAAACTAAAACTGGATTTGAAAAAAAAAGTGTTCTAGGTGTTTGTTTTTTCATTATTAGTATAGACTTTTGTGGGGAAAAAAGGGAGTTGGATTTCAACTTCTTTCCATTATTATACAAGTTTATTGTCGGTCTTATAGGAGGGGCCCAGTGAAACCCAACCAATGCATAGAGAGACAGTAGAAACGCCACACAGAAGCTCCGACCTGGTTGAGATTTGACCCATGACCTTTTCCACTGTGAAGCAGCAGAGCACAACGGTGCTGCGCAGATGATTAAGTCATTTTGGACAAATCGTTTAAAAGCAGCAGAAAACCACACAATTCAAGTCCCTAAAATTCTACGAAAATTGAACATTTGTCTCTCATTGGCATTCAGCCAATATGAATTTTGTACATCATTTATCGACTATAGAGGTTGATGAAACGTGCTTTTCGAAGAAAACCTCGGGTATGGACAGAATTTGAGACGGAGCCTCTGGAGTTGCTTAACGTTTGCTTAACTCCTTTTTAAAACATCGAACCATCGACACAAAACTGAGGTTTTTAAAATCTGCAAACACTGAAAACTGCAATCAAGGTCATTAAAATGCAAAATCTACAACATTTCGAATCAAACTCTGTGAAGCTAGATTTAGTCCCAGAAAAAGAAAACCTGCAACATTCACTAAATAAAACAAGATTATATACGTATTTAAAAACTTAGATGGAAGAACGTGTAATTTGGTTATAAATTGTACCTTTATGGCAATAAATCTAGAGAACTTTGGTGTTGGTGCTGAACTGGGCCCAGTTGATTATTACATATTAATTAATAGACTGTCAGAATGGGGAGGATTGTGCAGGACTCAGCTCTACTGGTTCAGGTATTATTTTCCAAACAGGGACTATTATGTAATTTGGTCATTTTTAACCCGGGTCAGCAAAAACCAGAATAATGGGGTTCCTCAAGGATCAATTATCGGGCCACTTTTATGTAACATCGACGTGATCCGACTGACTGACTCCAGAACACCAGAGCATCTCTGCAGGAGACCTTGTTGTTTTTTAGCAGCTTGATTCCTGCATGTCTTCCCGTCTCTCTCTGTCTTTCTTCATGTTGTGCCGCTGATGAATAAATACTGCAAGTGCCAAAAATCTCCTCTGTTCTCGCTCTGTAAAGCACTTCTAAGTTGCCTGTTTAGTGCAAACCACGTAGATTCCCCCAGGTGAGCTAAACGAGGCGAGGCAGCATTTCGTTTCCGCAGTAACTTAAAATCGGGAATAAAAACTTTTTTGCCGCGGCTTCCGATCAAAGAATTCACTGAACTGTTCACCCGATCACTCAAAAGCGATTGACGCTGGAAGTTAGAAATTGTACTTGGATTTAAATTTCTACCTGCACTGGAACATTTGTTTCTTTTTGTGTCATTATCTTTAAGTCAAAGATTTTAACCTGTCTTTTTATGCAGAGCTTAAAGATTTTTGCTGTTTCCTTTCAGACTTTATAATACAAACATGGGCTCTAGAGCTGTGCGATTTAAATGTTGAATATATATTTTTGGTAATCTACTACTGGGCGATATGTGTGTGTCCTTAAGACTATCGCTGCTCATTGTTATGTATTATTCTTGTATGTTTATTCTTATTATTACTTTATTCTAATTTCTATTGTGTCCTATGCTGGGACAAACACAATTTCTCCCCTCTTAGGGGATTAATAAAATCTTATTTTCTTATCTTAATTTCTTTAAGATAAGAAATTAACTTTCTTATCTTAAAATATCCACCAGGATGACACTGTTGAACGCCTGGTGTCTGAGCTGAGTGTCTCTTTTGTTTCTCATGACTTGTTATTACATGAAGTTAGGAAAACACCCTGTTCTAGTTTTCAGGTGTGGAGGGAAGAACTGAGGTGCCTCCAAGATCTGCAACTGACAGGAAGGCAAATTGTTCAACGCGCCTCTTTCCCTTCTCTCGCTTGTGGCCGCGATAAACTTTCAAACTGCTGTTCAAATTTAACAAAAGGGTTTAGTTAGATGCGTACCACTTTGCAACTTTTACTGCATTTCTGATCAACAGTGATCTTAGCATTATTCTTTCTGAAATCCTCTGCGCTTGGCAGTAATTCAGTTTTACGTTTTTTTTTTTTTTTACCTAGCTTGGCTCATTGCAGCAGTGTTCTAAGTGCAGAAATGAACAACAAAAAAAAAAACAGTATGAAGGAATCCTCTACTTGCTCCTCCTCCTCTGTTCTCCCCTAATATCTTCAGTTTGCAGGCTTGTTTGTCTTGATGAACAGCGTCAGGGTGTTGGCAGGACATTCCAAGGTGGGAACACCTTCATTGTTCGAGCTCATCTGAAGATCATGAGGCTGTAATTCAGAGCTGCAGAGGGCGGCTGATGTAAGTACGAGGCGCTCACTTTTTAGTCATGTCATGTCATTAATGGTGTTTTGTGATGCACTGGCCGTCTGCTTATTTCTATAGTCTATACTTAGTGTTTTTGTGTACATTTATATCTAAGAGTTTGCTAAAATTTTGTTTATTTTGTAAAGGATACACTTCGTTTAATACACCAGCTTTGATCAGTTCTTGCAGTAAAAAAAACCCCAACAACTTATATATAACAAAAAAAAATTTTTCCAGCCAAATTGTTTATCTGCACAAAAAAAAAAAAAAAATCTTTTTTTTTTTTCTTTTTGTTTGTTTTGATGCAAATACAAGCTAATTCTACAGGACAACATAATTCCACGTTTATCTAAAATTATTGTCAGCCTCCAAAATACAAAAAGTTTTTCTAGGGAGTGCCACTCGCTGCTTTTCTGGCTACAGCCTGATTTAGAATACAGTTAAGCACGATAAAGTAATGGCTCAGTGCCAGTGTACCTTAGTGAAAGAGAAAACCCGTCACGTTAATGGACACACGCAGTCAGCCCACCCAGACTGACCTCACAGCCCGTCTCTTCACCGAGATAAGCTTTCTGGAAATAAATGACAAAGCACAAGAAAGCACACAGAAACCTTTGGACGGAAATAAACATTTCGGCATGACCAATGATCGGCTGTGCTCAGATTCACTCGGTTTTCTTGCTGACTTGTTAATGTTCTGTTCAGCCCTTGACGTTGCAGGAACTACCTGTGTGTGCTTTGCAGTACAACAAGGTTTTGACAAAAAGGTAACACAAAAAAAACCTCTTCATTTAAAGATGACAAAGAATATTTGTCATTGCTTTTTGATGATGATCGATCAAATTAACCGTATCTAGTTTTCTTGAAAGTATTAAACATATTGTTCTAAGGCCGCTAAAGACCTGAAATAAGTAAAAGTAGAAGAAGAAGAAGATCGGTGCTGGAAGTGGTTTCTTGTAACTTACGCTCACATTGAGGAAAAGTCTCTTTAGACAAATCTGGGTTAGCAATGAGACATTTTTTGTTTCTCTGGATATTTCATTCATTCAAATTGAGTCATGCCTTGCTTTTTTAGAATATTAAAATAACATACTGTGAGGAAAAAAAAAGCTACTTTCTACTTGTTTTAGGGTGGTAATAAACATCCACCCATCATCTAAGTGTTGCTTGGAGAAGTGTTTAAAAATTGTCACATTATAACCACAATCGATTTCATTGGGATTTAAGTGATTTGGCAAAACCAAATCACTTTTGCTACACCAGCGAAGGGATGCAGTTTTATAAAACTGTCATGAACGTTGAGCTCACAGCAGGATCAGAATGCATACAGACTTTTACTAATGAAAAAAGGCCAAACTTCCAAAACCAGGTATATGGAGGGAGTGTTGAAGAAGGAACCGGTTGTGAACAACAAGTCAGGGAGGTAAATGTACAAAGGAAGGAGTGACGAAAGAACTGTCTATAAGTACCTTACAGCAGACGGGGAGTAAACAGGAAACTGGATGAGAAGACGATACAAAGACGGCACCAGAAGAAAACCGAAGCCGTAACAGAAATAAATACGAAACAACAAATAAATCCAACACACTTCAATAAGACATGACTGAACTAGCAGAAGAAATTAAGCCAGAATGAGAGACGAATAAAAAATGAATAAAGGAAATAGCAGAATCAAAGGTCCAAAACAGTTAGCGGTCACAACAGAGGTGTTCTTTTCAAATCTAAAATCTGCATGTTTACCCAATCCCCTTTACATTGGCAACCCTAAATGTGATTCTGTGCAGCCAGTTTGTCTAAAGAGTCATCCAACTAGTTAAGGAAGTGAAGTGCACATTTGTGTACTTTGTTTACAGTGTAAACATAACTGGGGCAAAAAACATTAGTAAACAGACAGCATCATGAAGATCAAGTAACGGCAAAGTCAGAGAGACACTTGGACAAGTTTAATGCAGATTGTCAGGATCTGTGAGTCTTAGTGTTTTATATTCTGCTCAATAATATTTAGTTTTTTTGTCATTTGCAATGCTCCATCGATGGTTCACTACGTTTTTAAGACTTTTGGTTCTTATTTGGGTTTGCTCCTCATGTATTGGCTTAGTTTCCTATTTAATTTTTAGTCTTTCGCTTTTGATTTGGTGAATCACTTCCTGTCCTCCTTAGATTGCTGTGTAAAAACACACTTGGCTTGCATGCCATTGATCACCTCCCAGCAGCTATATGCCAGTTAGTTTCATTTATCCTTGTCAGATCCATCTGCTGCCAGTCGCATCCGTTCTACCTGTCCTGCTGCTGCATTGCTGTTTCACTGTGGGCTAGCTGCTCTGTTGTCCTCACAACTGTTCTTTAGTTTCTCTTGAGCCTCCATTTTAAATTTAAGTCCTTACCTTAAATAGCTATTACTTTCGACAGGAGTTACTGAATACATAATCCTCACTGGGAGAGAGCTCTAGCTTCCTGTAGGATGCTAACCCTATGTTGCCATAGCTACATATTTATGTGGTGGAATGGTTTACAGTAATTTCCGGACTATAGAGCGCACCTGATTATAAGCCGCACCCAGTACATCTTTAAAGGAAAAACTATTTTGTACATACATAAGCAGCACCTGTCTATAAGCCACATGTGCCTACATACAGACGGTACACAGAAAGAGTTTTCAAAGTTTTAATAATATACCTTAGCTTTTCTTTCCTAACAGTGCCTGTGACACGGCAGTAACACAGCAGCAATACGGTAGTAACACAGCACTAACGGCTGGTAAAAGACACTGAGAGCCGGCTTCATCTTCCTCCTGTGCACTGAAACGTATTAAGTTACATTAAACTTGCGTCTTCCTCGACACATATATTCCACCTGTCTCACTCTTACCTTTTCTGCTCGAGCTCCCCTGGAGGCCGTTAGAAAAAATGCATAAATAAGCAGCATCATTGTATAAGCCGCAGGGTTGAAAGCGTGTGACAAAAGCCGCGGCTTATAGTCCAGAAATTACGGTAGTCAAAGTCCAGACCTGTTCAAATAGAGAATCAAGAAAAACTCTTTGAAATGGACATCCAGCAGCCAATCAGGCTGGGCTTGAGTTATTTTGCAAAGTAGAACGGTCATGTGTTTTTTTCCCCCCCTTCGTCTAATGAGACCAGTGGCAAACTGATGGGTCGTGTTCACATCCTGCCTAGTTTAAAGGAAATGTACGGTGGCCCTGAGGTGCAAACCACTTCAGCAAATTGAAAGCACAATTACAAATTACAAAAGCGCTACAACATGAACGAAAACATTGCAACACGAACGTAAAGGATGTAAAAAAAAAAAAAAAAAAGCCTGAAATGAATTTAAGTGATGTTGCGTTGATTTTCCTAATCCAATCTTACATTTTAAACATTGAGTTGGGGAGGGGGAAAAAATCCAACACTAAAAGAATTTGACCCATTTTTTTCGCCACACTTCTTCAGGCATTTGCTACAAAAAAGAAGCAAAATTGAAGGCAAAGTTTAAAAGAAGATTCGGGACTTTCTGCAGACGTGGTCATATTTTCAGTTTCAGTGAAATGCAGACTTGCATCATCCACCAAAGCCGTGTATCTTTAATGTTCTAACGATCGTTAAAGCCAGAGTAACTTCCGGTTCAAAAGTAAAAACGAGCTGTAGTTCAATCAGCGATTTCTTATGTCTCCCACTGGGACATACCTCTTCCGTTTCGTTCATGTTGTAGCGCTTTTGTAATTTCTAATTGTGCTTTCAATTTGCTGAAGTGGTTCGCACCTCAGGGCCACCGTATGCTTTGCATAATATTCCTCTCCTGCTCCCTTTTTCGTTAAGAGGCCCAGGAAGCCGAAACGGTCAGAAGAGTTTGAAGAGAGGGAGAGAAGACATGAAGATCTTTGAGCGAGCCACTTCAGTTTCAGCACAACAAATCCAGCCGGTGAAAGGCGCCTCGCATTCATAGGCCGCAGAACAGCAGCTGTGAATCCTCTGGAGCGATGGCGGCTGTGAGGGAGGAGAGGCGTGGAGGAGGCAGGAGGGCCTCCAGGGTCACACACCCGCCAGAGGGCGGCTGGGGCTGGATGGTCGTCGCTGGCTGTTTCCTCGCCACCATCTGCATTCGGGCGGTGACGAGGTAATGTAAGAAATATCCCATCCCGTTTTCTCACCACGTGCAGAACCACGCACATCTTTTGACTCATTATTTTATTGCTGTAGGAAAAGAAAATGAAGCCAAAAGCAGGACTCTTGCAAGGTGCCTCTGCACAGCACCTCTCCTAACTTGGAACGGTTTTAAATGTTCTCAAGCCGTACAGGAGGAAAATATATTGAACTATTTAAAGTTTTGCTAAGCACTTGAGTAAGCATATTTACTATTTTAAATAAATACACATATTTAGAAAGTTAGTTCTTTTTACTACTCTCAGCAACAACAAATCTGTTTTAAAATGGATAATTTGTCAGTTTCATCCTAGCAACTTGTTAAAAAAAGGAAAAGAAAAATGCGTGTGTGTTTAGCTGAGTGTACGGAAAACACTCTTTAGACCTGAGTCTTTGTAACTTTGTGAAACTCTGTCTGGGACTCACTCAACAAAAGCCATGTCTGCCCTCTGCAATGAGCCCATTATACAACCGAGACAAACATCAATAAAAATCAGTTCAGTGAGTGCGGAGCTTACAGATTGCAGGGTAAGAGTCAGACCAATGAACTTGTACCTTTGCCAGAGAAATGAAATCCGTCCATCCGTCCGTCCATCCATCCTACTACGGTTAGTGGTGTGTGGTGCTGGTAGCCAAAAGGCAGGAAGCTTGGTACTCGCAGGATTACCAAACGTTCACACGGAAAACTAAAGATTGGACTGAGGGAGGAAGCCAGAGTACCCTGAGAAAATCCAAGCATGTAGGGAGCGAAAGCAAATTTGAACAGACTCGTTACCAGAAAGGGCATTGGCTCAAATACTCAACATAAGTTATGGACATTGGAATTTTTTTTACAGACTTTCAGAATGCATTGAAAATATTCTAGTAGTCACAGTTCATCACGGTACATTTTTAAAGGCCTAAGCCAAGTCCATTACAGTTAATGGTAAAACTGACGGGACTGAAACTGTTTCTCCTCTGGGCCCTCCGGACAGATGCATTTCCATGTTCTTCGTGGAGTTCCAGATGTACTTTGAGAGAGATTACTCCACCACTGCTTGGATCCACAGTATGATTGACTGCACCACCATGCTCTGTGGTAAGACATGCATCTTTCTTAGAATATTCAGCCATTCATAGGACTCATACATATGGTATCCTGCGGAAGAGTTAACAGCTCTCTAACTCTTTTTTTTTTTTTATTTTGTAAATTGGTTTGTCAAATAAAATTAAAGTACATTAAAGTAAATACACATAAAGTACATGGAAGTTCATAGTTGCAATGTGACAAGTTATTCAAAGGTATCCATCATCCTTTTGTAAGGCACTGAATGTGCGATAAATAAAAAAGAAAAAAAGAAATCTGTGTAAAATGCAAGTAAGCTGTTTTTCTCAGCTCCTCTTGGTAGTTTTCTTGGGAACCGATTGTCCTGCAGAGTAACAGTGTTTCTTGGAGGCCTTCTGTCCTCTGCCGGCCTGATCCTCAGCTCCTTCGCCTCCAGTCTGGAATTCCTCTATGCATCGTTGGGAATCCTCACAGGTACGAACGCAATCATTTATGACACGGAAACACCTTTATTATTATTATTATCTGTCACTGCAGACTAAATTAGGCAATCATTTTGGGTAAATTATTACCTGAAATACCTTAAAACAAGCTTTTAATACTGTTAGAGGAAATTATAATTTGATTTTATTCAACCTACAGCTGCACCAATCAGAGTTTTATGGCCAGGATCTCGTCTTCACTGTCTGTTTCATTTATACAAATTATTTCTTAAAAAACGTACTAGATGTTCTCTGAAGCTAAAACTAGTGTCCAACAAATATGGAACAATTTACAGTTTTAAATGACTAAGCCACGGACATTACAGTTAATGGTAAAACTGACGGGACTGAAACTGTTCCTCCTCTGTTTCAGTCCCGTTGATTGATAGCTTCATCAAACTATCAGTCCGTCGCTTTTGTAAAGCTGCCATTTTTAGCTTATTCTAATTTCTCTTTAAGAGCTGTACAGCAAAATACGAGCAGCATTAAAAGTATTTTTTCTAACCTCCCTGCTGTGAGTTGTCATTTATTGTGTAAGAAACTGCTGTGAGAAATTGTTGATGCAGAACAGAACAAAAGTTCAACTTTTTGACCCGTCTGGACTCTTTTATTACCAGTTACCGTGATTAGCGTGATCAGCACGTGTAGCGTTACTAAGTGTATCTGTGTTTGTGCAAATTCCTTTGTGAATATAGATGCGAACTTTAACTCTGAGTTTTCCAAAAGACTACCAACATCTCTAAATTGCGCATGTTTCATAACAGAGAGAAGCTGAAAGCTCAAAAGGAGAAAGCAGAGGAACTTCCTGCACTCCATTCATCAGTCAAGTGAAAATCTTGCTCTCTCGCTCTTTTTCAACTTTTTTATTTGCTGAGATGTCTGTGAACAAACTTACCTCAAACACAAAGAAAAGATTAAACTTATAGCATCTGATAGTAACTATTTTAGAATATCAATCAGAAAATGAAAATTATTTTTCTTTTTCCGCTTTTATAAAGAAACCTTGCCAATTCCTTTCAATCTTTAGTTTAAATTTTAAATGGTTTAAAGTGTTTTATTGTATTGGTGCCGAAACCATCACATCAAATTTAATATTTTTTTTCATTGTCAATAAACAAATCCAAACTTCTTTGATGCATTGGATTTGTTTGCACTCCAATGCAAACAAATGCATTGTTTGCAATGCAAACAATGCTGTAAATGTACAGTAGGCTGTACATTTACAGCCTACTGTAAATGTAAGCATTTACAGTAGGCTCATGATGGCATCTTATATTAGCCATTAGCCATTAGCGTGATTAGCATTGTTAGCGTTACTGTAAATTGTGCTCTTGCAAATGTACATCCTTACATTAATTCTGAGATTTACCCTCCATATGGCTCCATTAGTTCACTCATGCAGAAATGCAGTAGGTTTTAGGAAATTACAAACTCTTTATTCATCCTCCACAGGTCTTGGCTATGCCCTAAGCTACACAACGGCTATAGCGATGGTTGGAAAGTACTTCAGTGAGAGGAAAGCGCTAGCTTATGGAATTGCTCTATCTGGTACTGACCGCCTTCACCTCACTGACCAAGTCTCCCTCTTTTAGTTCTTTTTTATTTGTATTTTGTGTCTTTTCTCCACCGTTTTGTTTTCATTTTTAGAGATCTCCTGAAATAATTATTCATTTTAATTTCTCTCTAGTCCACATTCAAATCAATCCTAATGACTTTCTGTTCATGTCTCCGTCCCGTCCAATGTGCCTCGCGTTCAGGGAGCGGCATCGGCACCTTTCTCCTGGCCCCTGCAGTTCAGCTGCTTATCGAGCATTATTCATGGAGAGGAGCTCTGCTTGTCCTGGGAGGATTTGTTTCCAACCTGTGCGTCTGTGGCGCTCTGATGAGGCCGCTGGAGCAGAGCCCAGCTGAAAGGTCAGCCCTTCGCAACATCACCGCCATTATTTACTCCAGTGGTTCTCAAAGATTTTCTGGGGCCCCCTATGAATTACAATAAAATCCCCACAAAAAATAAAAAAATAAAAATCAACTGGGCTCACACATTGTTCAACCAGACATACCTATACATATATTTTGTTTTCAAACTCCACTAAAGTTTATTTCACACTTCAGGTTGCAACAAAACAAACTACAAACCATCTTTACAGTGAAACACTTTTGTGTAACAGTTTTCTTCTTTTTCATTCATCCATACCGCTTCCCGCGCCCCCCCTGCAATGGCACTGGGCCCCACACTTTGGGAACCACCGATTTACTCTGTCATTTGGTTGTTCGTCACTGCATGGCTCGATTCGGCCAAAACACAAGACACAACCAGACGGCAACAAACAACCGGGTCCGCAGAGAAGTTTTTAGTGCTGCAGTACTTGTCCAGATCCCACACATGCTGGACATGGACTACTCAAGCTGGCCTCTGTTTACCAAAAATTATGTTTCCTCTCTTTTTCTGTGCACAAATGTAAACTTGATCCTGATTATGAAAATACATTTAAAATACACTTGGAAGAAACCCAGTCAACATCCTACTTACGCTGTAGGTAGAGAAGCTTTTGCAGTTGATGTTTTAGCTCCACCTGTTTTGGTCAACAGGGGGAGCTAGTTGCTCACTGTTGAAGTTTATGGTAAATAGGTTCAAGGAAGGTTGTCATCCCTGGTTACAGAGTGTCACAAGTCTTACAATGAATTCATATTTTACTGTTTTAGAAAACTCTCCCAATGAAACATTAAGAAAAAGTCAATATTTATTTGATTGCAGTAATTCAGTGGCAAAACTAAAATCCAAGGTGAAGAATTTCTCATTTTTACAAAAGCGCCCACGCCACAGCTGTATCCTCCCTTCTCTAGCTCATCTCACAAAATTCCCTCATGATTCAGGTTGTAGGACTAAAGAAGATGCATAATTTTGTATCTGGTGAATCTTTAAATATTTCCTTAATTTGGCTTTCTTCTCAAAGAGCCACTCACTGAAGTGCAGAAGTTGTCAGATTTTTCTTTAAATTACCTGCAGACCTACAACATCTCAGGTCCTCAAGCTGCCCCCAAAATCTTGTGGCCCTAAAATCATTTTTATCAAAACTGTTTGTCCAGAAATACATGTGAAGTCCTAGGAGCAGCTAGCCACAAGCCATGTGGTAAACAGGTGGATGAAGGTGCTTGGTCAGATGAACAGAATTAAAATTTTTCGCGCTGTGGGTCCAAGTCCAGACTTTAATAAAATCAAGGGTTGTTAATACTCCTGCAGGGCATTGTATCCAATCATTTAATTTCTTGCTTTGTTGTTGTTCTATCTGAAGGATATGGAAAAATAACATGACAAACGTGGAGAAAACCTGCATGACTGAAGTGCTGCAAACTGAACTCACTGAACCAGTGACCACTGACTGGGGCCGAGAGGACCCGAAGCAGCAACAAATCCACGGTTCGGAGGACAAACCGGGCCTCGTCATCATCAATGGAACCCACAAGAACTTCGGACTTGAAAAAGACGAACTTCAGCAGAGTTTCACACTATTACCAAGCTCAAAGCCGACTGCTGCCAGGGTGCAGGATAAGAAAATAGCAGACTGCAAGCTGGAGACAATGCTGGAGGAGACGGGTTCATCAGGTCCAACGATTCCAGACAGCAGCAGGAAAGATGAAAAGACAAAGTCAAGCAACACCTGGATGAAAGCTAATAAAAAAAGAGACAACTCCAGAACTGGTGAAGAGACATTGACAGACGACTTCAACAAAGCAATTCCTACCAAACCGTTGGTATCCTCACAGCTTTTGTCCAGAGGTCAATCTTTCTTTTTTAAAGCAAAGGAAGAGTTTGGTTTCCTGTGGATTCCCAGATTCTTGGTCCTGTCCGTCTCCTTTGTGTTTCTGGCGTTTGGCTGCAGCGTTCCAGTAGTTTACCTCGTCCCTTACGCTCTGAGTGTCGGGGTGGAGCACCAGCACGCCGCCTTCCTCATGTCAATATTTGGTGTCAGTGGAATTGTGGGCAACATCACATTTGGATGGATCACAGACAGGACGTGAGTGACAAATGGAGACTTGAATCATTAAATCAAAGCTCTGTCTTAGCCGTCTTTCTCCCATCCAGGTGTCTAAAGAGGCATCGCCTGCTCAGCTATTTAGTGGCCATAAGCATGGAGGGTCTTTGTTGCGTGTTCCTGCCCTTGCTCCATTCCTTCCCGCTCCTGGTGCCGTTTTCCGTTCTCTACGGATACTTTGATGGTGCGTATGTGGCGCTGATGCCAGTCGTGACTTCTGACACTGTGGGCTCCACACATCTTGCGTCGGCCTTGGGTGTGGTGTACTTCCTGCATGGCATCCCATACTTGGTCAGCCCACCTATAGGAGGTAAGAGTTACTCAATAATTGTTGTATCGCTTAAGGGTTTTTTTTTATTCTGAATTTCCTAAAGGGGTAGTTTTATGTAAAGTTGACATTTTTTGAACGTTACATAATTTATTCCCTCATCAAAAACATACCTGAAGTGTTGCCTTGACTCCGTCACGCATGCAACCATTCAGCTGTGCAAAACACCTGGGTGGACCTAGCGCCGCCCTCGAGACGAAGCTCCTCCTCTGAACTGCAGTTTCCAAACTTCTGAGCTTCTGCCTCCCAGAGCGAGCAGCCCTCCCCCGTGACTAGCACATTTAGTTCCTTCAGACTAGCCAGCAGCAATTAGCAAACTCCTGATGGAATTACACGTCTGCTGAGTTCATCATGTGAGCTAGTCCTCAGTTCAACGCCGGTGAAAACATTGTTAAAGGGATAAAAGAGGAGCTTTGTTGTGATGACTTCCTGAAGGTGGAGTTTTAAGAAGAGCAGGAGTTTCTTAAAGAGACGGAGAACCAATTTCAAGGTGTTAAAATATGAAGCCAAATTTCTTTTATGTCATATTTGATATATATATATATATATATATATATATATATATACATATATATATGTACATATATAAAATACATAGCGTTTTTATAACAACTGAAGTGACAGAGTTAATTGATTGTACTACAAAATGGCACTATGTGTCTGAAAAATACATAATACTGCCCCTTTAAATAAATAAGTTTACTTGGTATATCTGTTTTTCGTAAAAGTGAATGAATTTATTAACCCCCAGACCTAATCATTGTAGATGTATCTCTTTGTATATTAGAATCCTAATTTTTTCACATATTTGCAGATTGAACAGGTTTGCATTCGTGTCTGTTGACCCATCAGCTAATCTTAGTTTTGTTCATTTCCCCTTGGTGAGTGTTAGTACAATATGTTTATCATCATGTGGCTCGTTTTCTTCCTTCTTCTCCAGGTTGGTTTGTAGATCAGACTGGGAACTACGCATCAACCTTCTTCATCAGCGGTGCTTCCTTCTTCCTCAGCTCTCTGGTCCTTGTGGCGGCGCCTTTAGCTACGCGTCTGATGGCGCTGTGCGAAAGGACTGTAGGTCAAGGAAAACGCTCAAGGGAAACAAATCAGTCAAAGATTGTGCCTGTTTTCTCGCTAAACGAAACACACACGGTGCCTTTGTGGAAGCGTTAATACCCCTTGATCTTTTTCCCGTTGCGTCACCTTACAACCACGACGGTTATGTTGAGATTTTATGAGTTAAACCAAACACTGCCGAGAAGTGGAAGGAGATGGAATCATTTTTTTCATCAGTTTTCTATAAAATTTGGATTTCTATAATACATGGAGTTGTATTAGTTACTCTGACACTTCTAATAAAAACCTCATTTCAACCAACTCTCTACAGAAATGATCTGTGTTGTCAGTGTAGTCAAGTCGTTTCTTCACAAGTTTGATGGGGAACATTGAAAAACGAGCATCATCATGAAGACTGAAGAACACAGCAGACAGGTCAGTGAAGAAAGTTTTGAAGTTTGACTCAAACATCTCACACAGCACGATTCTGCTGCCCATCAAATGAAAATGGAAACTGAGTAGCAGAACTCCAAGTCTACCACAGAAATGGCTGTCCATCTAAACCGTACGGGAGTAAACTAGCACCATGGAAACATCACTGATTTAGGATCTTTTCTTGATCTTACCTTTTAGATCAGTTTCAGAATTTAGCTTTGTTCTCTACTTAACAGTTCGTCCCAATACCTGCCAAAAAATAAATAAAAATACCAACAATAACCAATTATTTCTACTTTTAGTCTTTGAAATGTTAAGTTTATTCAGCATCCCATTATGTAGCATGACCATTCTGTGATGTCAACATAAAGAGAAAGTAAAAATACCCCTTTCCGAATAGGAAGGTTAATTTTAAAACTTGTTTTAAAAAATGTATGCTTAAAGAAAACCTTAAAATTCGCTTAAAAAAATACTACAATAAAATGCAAGAGCCTAGAAAAACCTAACTAGAAAAACATTTTACTTCATTAAGAAGCAGAATTATTGTAAAGAACATGAGTAAAGAACACAGCGCTTGATTGAAATGTTCAGCGATTTAAAAGTTTTACAAAATCTCAACTTCATTAGTAAACCCGGACATGGTTCGCCCAATCTGCCATTCGTGCCGAAAAGATCTGTGTGTTCCAACAGTCCCATTTAGTGGCATAACCTGGAGAGCGCAACTAATTAAATCTAGATTTCAGTTTTTTGAGTGTATAGAGAAAACATACTGTACTCAAAAAAGTGGCAACGCTAAACTGACTTGCACTTTTTTACCTCCATATATGACGATGTATCATACATAAAATACCCATTTTATTATTTTCAGTATGTGACACATCATCTCTCATTTGGGTAAAGTTTAAAAAAAGAAAATCAACATGTTTTCTTAACTTTTTTTGTTTAGAGTGATACTGGAAACTGAAGCTTTGACTCAACAGTTGGTATAGCGTTTTCCTTAAAGCATCTTTAAACAATTTTCACACCTGCTGCACGCTTTTGCCTCAACAAGTCATGAAAGACTTTGACTTTGAATAAGAGACGTACTTTCTTGGTTATATCACATTGTGGGTCATTTAATCATATCCAAATTAAAGAGATCTCAAATACAAGCATCTTAAATTATGTATGGTGGTTTTAATCTTGTGGTCTATTCATACACATGCATGTTTGTGAATTACTGACAATAGCAGCTGTCTACTGTGAGTTTGTGCAGTTGGAGAAGCTCATCAGGGAAGCCAGCTCTGGCAAAGCACTTCCTTTCCCAAAGGGACCAATCAAAGTAGAACAACCGCAAGGTGGTTGGAAAAGGGAGAACTGAAGGAAAAACTAGAAATACTGAAGAAACCCTAACCCTACACATAGCATTCTGATGCTAAAAATTAGCATCAATGCTAAGCTTAGCTAATATGTAAGAAGTAGCATGTGGAGTATCAACGTTATATTGTCCAATGTGAACTGAATCCATTCAGTATGCAAACGTGTAAGTTAAAATGATCCAAAATACTAACGTTATCCTAAGGGCTATCAGTGGCATGTGGGGTATGAATGGCATGTATAAATGTATTCAGAATAGACTAAACATAGATAATAAATTAAAAAAAAATGTTAAAATGCATATTTAAGAGAATAGCCTAATGCTAGTGAGAGGCATTGCACTGCTAATGTTAGTGCTAACGTTAGCACTAACAACATGCTATCCTCTCTAATAGGTCAACATTCTAGTAGGTGAAATATTCTGCACCCTGATACGTGCAAGCAGGAAGCAAAACAACAATCATGGCAGACAATAATGAGGATTAACTTTTAATATGGACAATCAGACAACGACTTCAAAACATGGACGCTGTTAGCGTCCATGTTTACTTCAGCAAACACTGAGCACTACTTCTTCTTTATGGCTGTTGGCAAAACACTCAGCACTCTTTCTATCTAGGTGACGTTATTGCGCCCTCTACTGCGCATGCGGGACACTTTCAAGTCTTTTGCCATTCACACTATAGAACATATACAAGTCGCATATTTGGAAGTGTGAACGACCAAGGCAAAAAAATCCAATTTGACAAAAAGTCGGAATTGGGTCACTTTGAACGCAGCCTAATAAGTGCCTTCCATGCATTGCATGGGAGGCAGTGCGATGCAAAGCATTGCTTTGCATAGGAGAGCAAAGCCTTGGTCTCCTATGCATTGGTATGGCAGGCCCCAAATATTGTCAGTCTTGGACGATGCAGATGTAGAGAGTTAATGTAGTGGCTAAGGCTGAGTGTATCGATCTAAATATTGATCAATACTGAGGTGAGTATTGTTTTCCATTGTGGTTAATAAAAACAACACTTTCATTTGTCTAAAATCTTTGTCCTGTATTTTGTCAAAACCATAATCAACTAACTGAAGTCCAATCACTAAATTATTCTATGATAGGGATTTTATTTTATTTTTTAAAGTAACGGTATCAGTATTGGCATTGGCGATAAGAGCTCCATATTTACTTATTGGATAAATACCAAAATTTGCAATATTGCACACCTCTATTAGTGGCACCCGTAGTGTTGTAAACTCACAAAGTGGTGTCATCATAATTTTTCCATTATAGTGGAGTGTTTCTCACTTTGCAGAAGGTGATTTATTTATAAGTAATGTTGTAAACACTTTTTAGGTGTACATGTGTGCCTTTCATTTCCCTTTCTTTCCCTTCCTATCCTATTACTTTGATGCATTTTGGACCATAAGGAGTCATTCATTCGAGTCAGGTGCATCAGAGCATGGATGCATCTATTCTGTACACATCCTGCAAGAATAAGGAAATGTGTTCTTTCTCTCAGGACAATTGACCTTACTCTGTTGTAGCAGCCCTGGTTTGGGACTTCTCGCAGCTTGTTCTTGACTCGTCGTCTGGGCAGGACATCTTATTGTGTTATATACCAGCGTTGCAGTGGGATGGACCTCTCAGGAGATTTCTGGATTTGAGTTCTTGTGAAGTATATGACACAACCTGGGCAGAAACAACATTCTACTCTTGTTGTTGCTTGCCACAATAGAAGAGCAAAACTTTCTTTTCAAGCAGAGAATGTGTTGGTCTTTGAAGTTGCAGAACAGTTTGCCTGGTTCTGTGTGTGTCTTAAAATAATAGCCTTCTTACAAACTCGCCTTCAAAGCACTGACACCTACTTAGGTGGTTGTACTTCGGAAAAAAGTGCATCTTTGTTGTCGGTTGAAAAACATCTTTATGTAAGAAAGGCGAATGGCGTGATCTACAAATCGGAAGCAAGACTGGTTTGATCGTTGCTGAAGTTTTTGAACTTGGCCAACACACACACAGTTTTTCTTTTTTCTTTCTTTCTTTTTTATACGGTGGTTACAATGTATACTGCCATATTTGGAGTGAGGACTCCATGTTCTCTTCTTTTGTGTTGCCTGTAAGCTGTACGTTTGTGGGTGTATGTCTTCAGAGAGTGCCCACCACCACCACACAGGGAGCCCTGTGTTGCTGCGCTGCTTGTGTGTTTCCTCCACATCCTCAATGATGTGTGTAGGGTGTGATGTGTGTAGGGTGTACGTGTGCATATTGTGACTGTACATATTTCTGAATTTATCCATCACAAATGATTATAAGTGATATTCTTAGTTGACTTCCATTTGCCATTGTGATCTTGTCAATGAGGTCATTTCTCTGAAGAATACGTTTGTGTGGTATAAATGTGATTTCCAAGTAAGTTTAAATTAAAACAAGAGATTGGCTTATTATTAGCTAGGAGATAAAATATCTTGTTCTTGCAGCCATCAAAGTCTGCGCAGACGGAGATCGTAGATCGCAAATTGTCTCGCTGCCCTTGTGTTGACATACATGCATGCTATGACATGCTTTGAGAAAGGCTTTTGTAGCATCAAGTGGGGAGAAGGCAAGATGCTCTACAAAGCTCTTTGTGGTCTGTTTGTGGATGCTTTCGGTGTTGTTTTCTGTAATTGTGAGAAATCTGATAAGGTCGTTTCCAGCGAACAGTCTGCCGGCTAAAAATCTGAAAGTAATTGCACCAGTTTTGTCAGGGGGGCAACTTTAAAAGAAACGAAATGTGCATGTAGCCAAACGCTTTGCTTGAGTTTATTTTTTTTAGGTAGAATCTTAGGTTGAAATGTGTCGGAAGGGATAATGCTGCTGGTTATTTTATAAGCGCAAAACGTCTGTGAGGTTTTATGTATAAATTGCCTCAATACGGGATGTAGCCTTCTGATGAAACACTACGTGGCCTGCGTATGTGTGCGCGTGTGTGTGTGTACCTTTCAAAGAGAAGTTTCCACTGTGTAGGTGGATGCGTGGGAGGCAGACATAGGAGGGGTTTCCTCTGAACCTGGCATCCCCAAACAGAAAAGTAAAGGACTTCCCCATGTAACTACACACACACACCCACACACACCAAGATTTAATGCTGATTAGCTGTAATTAATTACCTTCAATAAGATTTACTCTTAATCCTAGAAGTTAATGTTAAATTAGATTCTGTTGTGGTTAGCTCATACTCATTCCAGTGGGCTTCTCTCTCTGTGTTGACTTTCCTTTGCTAAGTTTCTTTTTATAAGTTAACATTTTTTTTAAAACCAGTCAGAGCCAATGTGAATTTGAGTAAGAATGTTCATATTTCTTTAGACAATTTAAAGTACTGTGATGAATCATTGGCGTTTCTTAGCTTTTTCTTCACTTATTTCAGGAAATACTTAAATATGCTGTTTTTATATACCCTATTTTTTGTGTGTTTGTTAACCACAGGAAGACCAATTTTAATGCTTGTTGCATTTTTCACATTTTTTCCATTCTGTCCCATAAAATCTAAATAATTTCTTTCTTGTGATTTAAATCCACCATTTAGATGTAATTCAACCACAAACACTGCTGAATGTCACGACAGCAATGCTGATGTCAGCCGGGAAAGGATGCCTCTCTCTCTCACACAGACACACACACACACACACACACACACATACAAATGACACCTGCGTTGTTGGTTTCCACAAGATTGACTCTCTGATAAACTTTTGTCAAGCTGCAGCCAGGTGCATGGTGTCGCCGTACGTATGCGTGTATGAGTGTGTGTGTTTCACCACATGACTTAGACACACTCTGTGGGTAGAGAGACATTGCTTAAGACACAAGATGCTCCAGAGGAAGCACAGGTGAAAAGTAGACACTTCCACATCCACCCATTGTTTACGTTTCCTCCTGTTGTATTTAGGTTTTAACTTATTCATCTGTGATCCATCGTAACTATAAACCACACTGCAGTTGTTTTGTTTTAGTGTTTAATTATTGATTTTTAAGAAACCTTTAAGGTTTTATTTGCAAATTATTGATAAAAGGAATATGATGATGCTTCCAATATCATTCCAGGACCCATTTATATCGTCACCATGTTTGATCATTTTGTCTTTGTAAGTTAAATCATATTTTTAGGCATAACAGTTTGCAAAATAACATAAATTTAGTTATTGTTTCATATAAAGATTTTGATAATTACAATTTGATCTTTATAATTCTGTGATAGGACAGATAAACAAATGTCGCCTATGTTTTCCGTGTGTAGCAGAACATTAGCTGCAGTCGCAATTTCCGGTAAGTTTCATAGCGTCAAATTGGCGCAATATGTTTCACAAAGCAATGAACAAGGGAATGTTTTATTGCAGGCTAGCAAAGAGTTGAGGTCACACAGCCTAGAAAGTTTAAGCGGCCCGTCTGGATTGCTCCTAGCAGCATAGTTGCTAATTCAAAGAATAGCTAACTGGAAAGCTAAAAGCTAGCAAGCTGAACGGGAACGTTAGCATAAGCTGAGTGGAGAATATGCTTGAACTAGGGAAGAAATGCCACTTTGGGGTTTTCTGCCTCTGACACCAAACCAATTTCAGGGTCACACATCATGTAATGCGTGGTTTAGTATCTGTGTTGACCTGTTACAGTCCGTTAGCAGGTCCATGATGTACTTTGTCTCAAGGTAAATTACTACTCAGATGGATGATTATAACAATTAGTCCTAATATTATCATTATTACTATTTGTATTACCATTTTTATAATTAACGTTAGCATAGCCTCAGGGTTTAAATGTACCATCCTTTAAAACATAATTGACATTTTTCTCTCCCACCATCACAAGGGTAAAAATGTAAACTCCACTGGGACTTTACCTGGAGCTGTGCGCTTTGTTCAGGTGAGACAAAAAACGTACAATTTTTGCTAACAAACTAGGTGGAGTTGGAATAAAAAGAGACAAATATGGGGAAAAGCATGACATGCAAAAGGTTAAGTACAGTGAAGTGCTGTGAGGCCTTTTCTCTGCCAAAGAGCCTTGGCATCACATCAAGAAAACTTTGTCACTAGACACAAAACAGTCCTTTCATGACCATTTCAGTCCCCAGATCTAAACTCTATAGGCAGCCTGCAGGATGAGCAGAAGTCACTTTGCTTAAAGGTTGTACTTTTCTGAGATGTTCTCAGTGTGTTTATGCTCCTTCATTTAAAAGCATGTACACAACTCTACCAGGGCTGCCAAGAACTATGTCCATGTCTGTAACTGCAGCTCCCATAATTATTAAGATGGTTTCACTCAAAAGTAAAAAAAAACCAAACTATATTCCTATCCTATGTGGATCAAAACCTTTTAAGTTTTATTTTCTGATTTTCAATTTATGTCATAAATAGTGTTGTAAATTATTTCCATGTTTGAACACTTAAACTCAAGTAAAAATTTGGCTCCTGTTAGGTGTTGCTCTTCTATCTCCAGACAAAGGTTTGTACAAAACATAGCTGCTGTTCCCCGTTTTTAAAAAGTCCTGTAGAAAACAACAAGACCTTGGATATTTCAAACCAGCGTCAAATGTCATGGTGAATAACTGCTGAAAGCCTCATCCAAGCATTTAATTGCCTTAGAGGGGCGATGTTGGCTCCGTTCAGTTGATCTGTTCTCTCACATCTTCAGGCACTCTGGTCCACAGTCGTTAATATGTTTTGTCACATTTTATCATTTGTGAGAATCCATCTATAACACATCACATATCCACTCACTAACCTCGCATGACTTTAAATAGGCCATAACAAATGCTATTGAACTTCTGCTCTGGGCAGAATCGGCTCTAACGCGACACGCTGATCGCAGATTGATTCGGGTTTTCCCCATGAAAATGTTCCACTCAAGATATTTTTTGCTCTGTGGAGACCAGGGACACTTACACACGTTAAAGTGGATCGTCTCTGCTGTGGGATTTCCCAGGGCTTGACTTTACCAACACTCACTGTAATTTGTGAATCAGCCAGTTGGCATAATTTGTAGTTCACTGTGACATTGTTAGTTGCTAACACGCTTAGATAGAACTGATTGATAACTTAGACTGGAAATACTGGAGCATGCTCTCAAGACATTATCCTGAGATCAACTTTATGTGTGGTGACAAAGCCTCACAAAATTGTTTGTTTATTGTTGAAAACCATCTGTTCACCTCACAATTATGATTTAGGTAATCCTTAATCACAGGAAATCCTGTTGAAAGACGTGGAAGTTTGTGGTTGTGACGTGAAAAAGTATTAAAAACTTCTGCAAACTACTGTAGATTGCAGCTACATACATCCATCACAAATGCATCAGATTTTCCCAGAAAAGCCTGTATTAAGCTGCACATTCCTTTTCATTCAATGTTCTTTTTTGTAGATTGTACAGAAAACATTATTCACACGGATGCATTAATAAATAAATCACCATGTATCTAAACACGACTGCTTTCCTGTGGCCTGTTTTGTTCACATTTAGCACTTCAATGTTTTTTGTAAGGATTGTGTTTCTTTATTTATTCAATTTTTTTTCAGTTTTTTTATTCTGCATTTTTAATAGCCGCCAAAGAAAACAAACACAAACTTTCACACCTTAAAGACGTAACCTTTTCTGTTCTTTATGGTCCTCCCACTCACCCACAGACACATGCACTTTTGCACAGAGAAAAAAAAAAGGAAAAAGAAAAAAAACAGACGAAAGAAAAGAGTGACAGAAACAGGGAAAGGAAGATGAGAACAAATAATCATAAAGAGGACAGATAAGCCGGATGAGTAAACGTTTATTTTTATTATTTTTTTGCAAGCAGTCAAAATGTGAGAGGAGTTCCCTGTTTGAATATTGAAACCGCAAAGTACGCGGGAGCAAACCCAGTTAAAGAAACATTTTGAAAAAGAAACAGAGGAAAGTTAAGGGTGTTGTCCTTTGTTGTGGCACTTCCCTCTGTCTTGTAGTCTGGTGTCTTTTGTCATGTTTTTTTCTTCTCAGTAACATCAAGAGTTTTGATTTCCACTTTACATAATATGAAGGTTATGCTTATGATCTGTTGTGACCTCTAAAGCATTAAATCAAAATTCAACAGCGGATTACGATTTTTAAACAAGTAGCTTTCCTTTGCACGCATGGAGAGCTGATGCGCTCTTCGAATAGTTCTGGTCTGCCCGTTCAGGAGATTTAGGGGGAATCCGACGCCGTCTTTGTGACGGACTGTAATTAAAAGCAAAGAAAATAAATAAAGAAAATTAATTCTTACCTCCCCACATGTGAAACTATTTGTGTGATTGGTCAGAATTTTCTGGACCTGTTTGTTTTCGCGGGTAAATGGTCGGACTGCATCGTTGTCGATTTGCTCCAACTACTCAACTGGTTTTTCAACCAGAGAGCAGGATGGATCGTTTTGAGCAGCACAAGGAAAGACGTACATCTGTCCGACTCTTTCAGAACGAGCTACAAAGATCGACAAATGGAAAAAAGCAGGAGAGTTGACACAAACTTGGCCCCATGTGTGTTTTAAACCTTGAAGGGTGTGAACTTTACCCACTTTATCAACAGAGATGAATGTTCTCGTATAGCGAGACAAAAAGGGATTTAAAAGACATTCAGAGAGCAATGTGGATCTTTGAAATTATTATTTTATTATTTTTATTGTTATTATTTCACACTGACTGGAACTCAATGGGTGTTTTCACACCTGACAGTCCAGAAGGCTCGGTTTGACTGGAGCCCAAGTGGATCAAACCCTTAGAAAACCTGTGACTTCTCGCTCCTCCCCGCCTGTGATGGCGCTGCATCAAGATCTCCTGAAGGAATCGACCCAAAATCTCAAAAGAAGACACGAGCGCATCACAAAAATGGAGGAGCGTCAGATTTTTAGGGGTTGTGGGATTTCTCATTTGTCTTTGGTAAAAAAAACAACAAAACACAAACCATTTCTCCCTCTAGTGTTACACACCCACATTTGTTTTGGTTGTATTTACCCAGAATGCCCTGCGCTATAGTCCTTCCTGTTTCCGGAGTGGTCTCTGGTCCGCTTGCATCCACATATGCATTCGGACCACACCAGAATTCACTTCAGCTGAACCGAAACCTATTGTTTTTAGGCTGACTAAAAACTTTTTTAATTACTTTTTTTGGTCCGCATCAGAGTTCGATTGCACGTTCACACCTCTCGAAATAAACCAGATATTCTGGGCAAACGAAATGCGCCTCGATATCCTCTGAAAACAATAATCTGAGCTTGATTTGTTGTCACTGGCTACGTTTTTATCTGTACAAGAAGCCAAAAGGTCCCATCGTGTCAGAAGGTTTTCCTTGCATGCAGTTGAAAGCACAAGTTTACAGACACTGAATAAAATAATTGGATTTTCACAGTTGTTGATCAAAAAAAAAAAAAAAAAAAGCGAAGGAAAAAGTAATCTATATTTAATATTTGAGATAGGAATATAGAAAGCCATCTAATTTCAGATACTTTAGGAGTTTACACACATTTCTTTTTTATTTTTTTGGAAGCTTACAAAGGTCATTGAGTTTTTAGGAGAAAAGACTTTCTGTAACTTATTGAATCTAATTGTACTGATATAAGTTTGAGTGTGACGTTTTTTGGGTTGACTAGAAATAACTAGAATTTAACATACCGTATGAGAACTGGACTTTAATTGAATCTGGCATGAATGTATGTTGATAAATAACTGTAATAATGAAGTGAATTGTTTATGCCTCATTGGAGGCCATTGGGTGGTTCAGCTGGTAGAGCACCATGTGCAGAAGCTACAGTTTTTGTCCTCGTTTGATTCCAGCTCTCAGGTCATTTGCTGCATGTTTTTTTTTTTTCTCTCTCTCTCTCTCTCTCCACCTTGCTTCCTGTCAATTTCCTGTTCAATGAAGGCCAGTGTTGCCAAAAAACATCATTCTAAAGAGAAAGATGTCGTTCAATACGTTCATCCTTTAAGAAAATCTTCTTGTGGGAGTCATTATGTTATTTACACCAAGATATATTTATTCATGGTCGACACAAACTGGTTTAATTTGTCTGTTTCCTGTTGTAGATGGCCTTTTAAACAGAGGTATGTGTTTGTGTGTAAACCATTTATTACAGTATCTATATGCATATTGTCTGTCACATACTGTCCACTGTATGTATTTGGAGCAACTTTGCACCCTCAAACTGCATGTTTTATTTATAGAGTATTTTGTTGTTGTTTTTTTCGTCAGTATCTGTCTGCAGAGTTTTGTAAAATGCTGTGTGTGTGTGTGTGTGTGTTTATGTGTAAAACCAGTTTTCCACTCATCTTGTTTCTCACCAGCTTGTAGAGGAAGCCCTTAGCTCTCATTTTGAGTCAGCCCACTCCTCTCTGTGGAAACTTCACACACACAGATATATTATAATGGAACATGCTGTTTACATGTGTGTATACAAAAAGAAAAAAACCCAAAGATTACTATCGCTTTATGCCTTGCTGTCTTCTGCAACTGAAATGCAAAATTTCTGGCTCCACTAAGTTTGTTGAGATTCTTTAAAAAACCCCCCAAAAAAACGAGCAGTTGAGAAATTTTAAAGCCTGCGTCTTCAGCCTGAACCGAACCTGGGTTCTCCGTCACCTCTTGCGTGTTCGGGTGTCGATTTGCAAGCAAAATGAGGCGTGAGCGCTGATGACGCCACACACCTGTTTGAGCAGCTTTTGTTAAAAAACAAACAGACCTTTCCATTAGCTTTAGTGCTTGCTCTCTCAAATATTCAGTGAATCTTGTTTGTGAAAACTGTTTTGTTTAATTAAACCAATGAATATTTGCTAAGTGAAAGTCAAATGGTCAGGTCAAAATGTTTGAAGTGTGGCCCTGTTAAAGGTTGTAACAGTTTAAATGCTGTATGCTGCAGATTTTAGCTACTTTAGATGACTTTGATGTGGTAAACCAGTCTCCATCCATCCATCCATCCATCCATCCATCCATCCATTTTCTAACACCCTTGTCCCTAATGGGGTCGGGAGGTGCTGGTGCCTCTCCAGCTACGTTCCGGGCGAGAGGCGGGGTCACCCTGGACAGGTCGCCAGCCTGTAGCAGGTAAACCAGACTCACTGTTTCTCAAAAGTCTAATCTGTCTATTGTGCCATTAGTTGCACATTTTATCACTCAAGCCCCATTGCAAATTGGCTTTACTGCCAAAATTGTTCACGTGCTTGTGGGAAACAAATGACCCTGGATGAGTGAAAGTCGTTTAAATGTGGTGTTGGGAAAGTTGGACCAAAATGCAGACGAGAGCTAGGACTGATCTCAGCTGAAGGTTTCATAATAGGATAACAGAAAATCAACATGTATTGGAGATAAACTTCCAGGAAGTTTTTGAGATTGGAGTGGATCATTGTAGCTGTCTAACAAACCCCTACTTCTAAACTCCTAAGCTGTATTTAGAGTAGTTTCTCGTAAACTGTGGAGTTTCATTGAAAGTATTCAAATATTTTCTGAGTTTGTAGACTCTTGATCAGCAGCCTAAATGACTACAGACCTAAATGAAATATACACTGAGGATTCATTTCACATTCAGCCACTGGTTGTTTCAGCTGTAATGAATCAATGTAAACAAATAATATTAATTGGCCAGAAAAGTAGTTGCAACTGTAATTGAATGACATAGGGGATGTTCTGTTTAATATAAATTAAAATTTTGGGTGCAAGGAGCAGAATGTGTGTCTTCTACAATTTCACATGAGTTCTGGTTCTCTTACGAATGCCAATAAAAAAAAAAAAAACTTCACTTGAACAGTCACGTTTAAAAAAGCCTTTTATTCTATTAATACAGTGTTTATACATTTTAATGTATTATAACTCTGCGTATCACAAGCATATCTAAAGGCATCAGTCATTCAACACCACCAATAAATAAATAATGAGCCTTCTGATTAAAGAAGAATTATGATGTATTTTTTAAAAAATACCTTTTGACAACATTAAAATGTCACCACACCTTACGTAGGGGAAACACCGACTGCATGTTCCGCTTTTTCTGCCTCTTTCATCTAAATATCTGCATCCTGTCTCTGAAATATCACATTTTGGCTTTTTGATGGGAGTGTGTGGTGGGTTTCATATTTACATGCTCCAAATGAGTGTGTCGCATGTGACTGCAGAGAGAGAGAGAGAGATTCGGTTTCACGTTGCCTGTGTGCTTGCCATGAAAATGTCATGAGGTTGTGCCTCTGAAGCCGTGTGCGTGGAGTGGCCTGTGCTTTTTGTAGCACTTTTTCAACTCCAAAGGGCTGAAAACACAGCAGGAGCTTTGATACTCAGGTTCATACACTGACGGTGGTGAGCCACATTGTAGCCAGGTCTGCCCTGCGGCAGGCTGAGTGACGCGAGGCTGCCGTTCAGTAGGCACCAGAGGGCTCTGACAAGCACCAAGGTCAAATTTCTTTTCCAAAGTTACAAGAGACAGTGACCGAGACAGACAGAGTGGGGATTTGAACCAACAACCCACTGGTCGCAGGACCTATCAACAAGCTTCTCAGATAATTCTGGTTGGATGTTTGACAATTTGTGTCAAGATTTGGTACAAATCAGAAATGTTCACAAGTTGTTTTTTTTGCAACTCCAAGTCAGGTGTTCAGTCTTTTTTTTCCTCAAGTCAAAGTCAAATCTCAAAACTCTGGCAACCACATTAAACATGTTCAATGACATCTGGCCCTTTAACATCCCACTGCTGTTGGCTTGGACTACGTTGTTTTCCTTCGGCCTAAATTACCACGTGATGATCATCTTTTGTTTGTCTTTGGTTGTGTTTTAATCTGACATTTAACTTACCATCCAATAATCCTAATAAATACCACTTAATATTACTTCTTAAACTGATCAAAGGTGATATTTACAGTTCTTCAGACAGAAATAGTAGCTCAAGGAGGAGGTGAAGGATCTTGATTTATTTATTATTTACAGATTATGTCTCATATTGACCGTTTTAACAAACATGTAAAAAATAAAGACATTTTTCAAAATAAAAGGTACATACTGCAGCTTTAACATCCCATAATCTGCTAATGTTTCTGGCTAATAATCATTAATCAACTTTTTTTTTTTTTAGAAAGACCATTTAAGTCCTAACTAATAAAGTATCATTATAATTACTTATTATTGTTTTAAGCTTAATCAGTGTCGCCCGCTTTACCCTTGTTTAAGATTTATAAAGTGAGTTTGGTCTGTGCCAGATAACTGACCAGTTTAGATGAATTTTCTGATTTATTTAGATATTTTTTTATTGAGAAATGATAAAATTATGTTTTCTTGGTAGGTTAAGGAGCCCCAGGTCTCTACTGAAAAGAAGCACTTGGGATTATGCCCTCTATTTCTCATGCTGCCCTGGGCCTGCTGCCTTATCAAAAACTGCCACTGTTGGCTACTTACAAATAAAACATGGAGCGAAGGCTTTAATTAGTTTTTCTTATTATTATTATCATTTTGTGTTAAGGGCTTGCTTGTGATGTTTCTTTCAAGAACACAAAAATTGCTTATCGTTTAGAATTTAAAGGGTCTTTTGAAAGAAAAATGTAAACTAAAGGGACACTAAAATAAAAGTAAACAGGAGGAGTCTTTTTCTATTTAATTTTTCATAACGTGCACTTTAAATTGTAGTTGAATCTGCTGCCATGTTGAGCTCCATTGAGCAGATCCGTCAGTGAATTATTTTCAGACGATTACATTAAGAAGTTTTCATACACTTAGTTTGTATTGGCTAGAATTGATTCTTAAGCTGGTTAATGGTTTAAGATGTTGGTTCAATATTTCCACATAGTTTAAGAGCTTTTGCCCTTTTCTTTCCAAATGGGTCTTTATGACCAAATTGGGAAACAACAGAATGTCTCCAAAAATGAAGGTCTTTGTCTCTGACTGTATCTGCAAAGTGTCATCTTACTTTTTAGACCTGCTCCTTTATGGTCAGACAACACGTCCACAAAAACATGTTTTACCCGATACCGATACTGTCAAGAAGCGGTGTCGGTGTGGTGGTGAGGTGTAGTGAGGCAGAGGCAGGAGACCCAGGTTATGGCAAAAATGAAGGATTTAATGATGAACAAAAACCGGTAAACAGTCCAAAAACCCCGGCAGCACTGCTGAGCGGAGAACAGATGGCTCACAGGTAGCGACAAGGCAGACGAATGGACAGGACAAGTAACGACAGACTACGCAGAGACGACAACTCAGACAAGGACCCGACGAGGAATACAGGACACAGGTGGAACTAAATACACAGGGAGATAATCACGGGACGAGACACACCTGGGAAACAATCAAGGGGAGGACAGGACAACGGAGAGCACAGGGACACAGAAATTAGAAATAAATACACAGAAAAACTTGAAACTAAGCACAGGAAAAACACAGAACCTGACAGATACAGTCTGTGATGTCATCATCTGCAGAGTTGTATGTAACACAATTCTGCATATTTGTCATTGCTTGCAATACCACTGACCAGTTCAGACGTTCGCAAAGCTCTTTTAGGAAGTTTATCGATCGACGATCTTAGCCATTCATTTTGGAGAAAATGTCTCATTATACACCGAGATACAACAGTGGGATGATGGGATCCCACGAGAGAAGGGGAGTCC